>MJUU01064756.1:89010-99542 GCA_002080025.1 Modiolus philippinarum
TCGGCGCTCACGTAATTAAAGTATTTGGTCAATTTTTCAATTGAAGGGACTGCTGTTTTCTGAAATGTGTGTAAACAGAGGGAGAATTCTCCGTCTAATCCATTCTTGCACCTAAGAGGGATAATGTTGACATCTGTGTAATCCTAAGGTCACCGATATGCTATTTTCAATCATGGTTATCGGTTTGTCTCCACGAGTCCGATAAAAATTTTCATCTGCGGCATTTATGATTCCACACAAGTTACATTCTGTTATCTTATTTTCCTTTGTTTGGGTTCTAGTGCTGCTGATGAGGAATTAATTTCCGAAATGGCCCTACAGCTCATTAAAATTATTGCAGTTTGAGTTAACATATGTGTTATGGTCTCATGTTCATTTACTCCATATCCTTTCATTAAATATCTTGTACAGTCAATGTTGTCAAATAAAGAGTGCATTTCTTTCTCCCAGTATTTTTGTCAACGATGAGCATTGTTTAGTCAACGTTAAACTGACAGAATGAAATGCATCCTTTAATAGCATCCCATGACCTACAGATAAGACATAAAAATAGTTGTGCGCATGGGGGGTAATTACCTTGTTCCTTTGAAAATAGTTAATTAAACGACAGATGCGGAAAGAAATGTGTCGTTTACTAATCTAGAATCAAAACATTCAACGACTACGCGACTTTTTTGCGTTTACATCGTTTACCTCAACGATGTCAACGTTGACTCTAAAATGGCAGAAAGAAATGGATTAAACGAATACACGCATAGTCGTTTACATCGTTTAGGGCAGAAAAATGCGCTCAAACTCATATATGTTATTTATCATTATATATTGTTTGTTGTAAACGCCAGTGGTCCCATAATTAATGGCATTTATCGTTTTATAGATAATTGAATTTAGTAAGGCCACTGGCGGGTTGTTCTGTTTTCGTAATTACAGTTGAAACGCCCACTTATTTGTTATAATTCTGATCAGCACGTGGTGTTATAACATGTAAACTGCTGGGAACTTCCTCACTTGAGAATTTGTAACTGCAGTTGATAGTACGTTGTAAAAAAAATTGTTTAAACCCCTCCCACCTCTCCCTAGTTGACAGAACTATTTCTCATTTTGTTTATATATTATATGTAATCAAATATATATAAGAAAGTTACTCCTGTGGTGTGTTTTATGAATTTTCAGCATCCGGTTTCCAAGAGGAGGATAGAACTCATGCCTTATTTAAATGAGGAGAACATTTTTGAATACAATTTAATGCTTGAAAGGAGAAAACTTTTCGTTTTCTACTGACACATTTGATGGACATAACAGATTGTGATAACGGATACAATGTTTTAATAGACATTTGTTTTGAGAAACGCTTTCACATTTTTTTTATTAATTTTTATTATCGCGCTCGATTAATTTGGGTATTAAATCAATGTCGCAGAGTAGTTTCTTCGGGGGGGGGGGTGCGGTTCCGGGAGACAATAAACGGACTTAGAGCTATCACCTTCTGGCACATATTTCACCCCTACCGGCTGTATTGTGGAGGGGACAAAATTATTTACAGGCTTCACTCTTGTCACCAAGAGGGCCCTCCATTTCTAGTATCCGTCCAATCCATTCTTGCACATAAGAGGGATAATTTTGACATCTGTGTAATCATAGGGTCACCGATATGCTCTTTTTAATCATGGTTATCGGTTTGTCTCCCCGAGCCCGACAAAAATTTTCATCTGCGGTCGTTATAATTCCACACAATTTCAAAACAGAGTACGCATCAAATTATATAAAAATCTTTGTTCTAGAGATTTGTTAAATTGAATATCTTTTTAATATAAGTATAAAACGGCGATATTTACAACTGTTAACTGGTTATGGTGAATATAGACAGGTGAGATCGAATCCTGCCATGACCCGCGAATTTGATATCCATTCACACTCCAAAAGTGTAACAGGCACAACCCTATTTGATATTTAACTCGTAATATCAAAATACATATATTAAATAAAAATTACGAAATTTGAATAAAAAGAGAGAATTATAAACGATAAACAGAATAAACGATTTTAATTGGTTTAATTAAACCCTGAATACCGTTTTCCGTTTCTGATTGGATGAACGTTAAGTATCAAACAGCGATTTCCGTTTCTCGTTTCTTATTGGCTAAAACTATGAATAGCGTTTTCGGTTTAAGCTCGAATATCTGATACCGATCGGAAACAATGGGTTTTCGTCCGAAACCTTAGTTTCCGTTCAATTTTGATCGGAAACTAGCGGTTTTCGGCAAAATACTATATATACCGATCAGAAACCCCCAGTTTACTTGCGGTATACCTGGAATTTCGCACGAAAACCCCTATTTTGTGTTTGAAATATTAGGTATACCGCATTTTTGTTAATATCGCGTGCCATATGTAACGGCAGCAAAATTTTTGATAGACACTGAAATGCACACCTAAAGTTTTTGCTTTCCATTATTATCATCTTCGTCATTATTGTTATTGCATAATTATCCTAATTTTTATTTCATTAAATTTAGATATTTCATTGGTCTAAAATAAGCTTCCAAAGCCTAAATTTTTTTTTCAATTTATACAAATAGCTAGCAAATAAATTCTACTTACAGTATTTCAGTCTATTATGAGAAGTTTTTATGTTTCAACCTTTAACAGCTGCAATCTGAATCTGACGAGACAAATGATATAAATATATGATTAATATATACCTGCCGTAGTAAATTCTTTCATTGATTTCTGTCGTAGTATTGACGCAATTTTTTTCAGTCACCTTTCGCCACACCCATATCTTGATGTTTATTTTTTGTGTTCAAATTAAGATTATCAAATCTGTGAATTTTATTGTTTAACTCATCATTTTGAATACTCTTCAACAGTAAAATCTAAAAGTTATTAAATTTGATAACTTTAATCTGATTTATGTTTCAAAAAGAGAATAAAGTAAAACAATGAATTTTTTTCAGTTCTGTCAGCTTTTACACATATTTTGAATAATGGGTTTCCAAATGCTTTGATTTAATCTGCACTGAAGAGACATAAGTTGTCAAAATGCGTTTATGCAGAAACAAAATTCCAGGTAACTTCGGTATTTCGTTATTTATTACCACTGGGTCGATGTCACAACTGGTGGACTGTTAGTCCCCGAGGGTATTCACCAACCGATCTTATTTCAAAACGTTCAATATCTAGATTTAAGAAATTTTGTTAAAACCTATTGAGTACTTCCCTCCTGTATAGCTTTGTCTTTAGCTGATTTGGGCTTTCCCTCTTTAGATCCTAGTGGTAATATATTCTTTTTCTGCTTTTACACATATTTTGGTTTTCGGATTTCCAGAAGTTTTAATTTAATCTGCACTGAAGAGACACAAGTTGTCGAAATGAGCATATGCATTAACTTATTTCAAAGTAACTTTGGTTATTTAAAAAATGCAATTCACAGCGATTTATGAACTATGTGTGTTACCACTAGGGTTCATTATTTAACATTTTTTATTATAATTGAAATTTCTCAGTGAAACAAAAGTGATAATTAACAGTAAAATTATGTTAAATAATTTCACTCTAGGAAGTGACGTCACAATAGACGTTGTTGTTAAATAAACGTCTCGGCGGATTTGCATCGAATATATAGTTTATGCAATAAATTTTAGAATAAACAACTAAATATTAGTGAAGAAGATTTATATAATAAAAACAATAATAATCCTAGATTTTGATCATAGAAAATATTCAACTCGTGGTCGCAAAATGCAAGGCAATCATTCGTTGAATATTTTGCGATAATCAGAATCTCGGATAAGTTATAGTATAAATAATAATCATGTCATGGATAAAACGTTGTTATGACATTTCAATTAGCCATGATAGATGCGTCTTTTATAAGGTTACAGGTGCATGTGTTATTTATAGGAATGTATAAGTTTGACATCTAATTCAGATTAAAGATGTTCGCTGGTCACGTTTTGGTATTTGTGTCAGATATTCGGACTTCTCTGGATATATCCATTCAAAGTCATTATAATTTTTGCCCACAAACCACCATATTTTGTATGATCATTTTATTTAATACATCTTACGTAGCATTTTGACAAAAATTACATTAATTCCTATTTATTTTGTCACATTAGTTTATGGATAAATATTGCTTATGTTAAACCTACGAAAAATTCAGAGGATTTCAGTTTCCCACCAAATTTTTAATCACATATAACTTAAAAACCGTACCAACAACCTATCATTTTTCTATTTTTTTTTATTCAATAACTTCTTTTTGAGTTAAAAAAATAACATGTATTTGTAATCCGATTTATTTTTAAATTGACATGAAACATTGCGTTTGTAAAAAATCTACAAATATCTGATTTTCTAATTATTTCTGTCACGCCAAAAAGTATATGTGCCATTGCTTATTTTGGGAGTAATCATAACATAAAAAAAAAAACAAGTTATTGTTTTTTTCTGATAAGGCACCATCTATTCTTTTTTTTTTTTTTCATGCAACAAGCTAATTTTCGAAAAAGTCCTCAGCAACCGTTGAGCAAAAGACAACTTTAAGTTCTCAAATTTTGTTTACATCATATTTTGACCGAAATAGACATCAAGATCAAACTCAAACATGTAATCATAGTGAAAACTGGTGAAAGAACTTACAATTGTTCTCTGCACAATTGACGTTTTAATTTAACTATATGTTTCTATTCTCTGGTGATCGGACATTGTTCAACTAGGCAAGTGGCAATATTATACATAGCGTTCCTTTTATCATACATCAAAAACCGGAGTTAATATTTATTTAGTTTCTGCATTCGGCCATTTCGACACCTCCGGTCTCTTCTTTGCAGATGAAATCTAAACCTTGAAAGACGATAAAGTGAAAGATGTTTAAAAAACTAATAGTGGTAAAATAACCAAATATGTTAAAAATAGTCCTTGTACAAAACAAGAACAAACATTCTGCTAAAAACAACCTAATGGTCCAAAATATCTTGTTTTTACCTCAAAAAAATTTAAGATAATGAATATCCTTATAAAAATAATGAAAAGCTGATCATTTTTTAGAAAAGATGTCACACCAGTGAAGTTTTTCGTTTTTTTGTTTAATTATATAAATTGAAAACTTATTTATTATTTGTAAAGACGTAAAACAAACAATGAAATGCACATAAGACAAAGTTTCTACAAAAAAAATGAAAGTGCCCAGCAAATGAACAACGCTGTTATTGTTGTTCTTCCTCTTGAAGTCACCACGAGACCTTCAACAATGAGCTTTGCTTAAACCTCAAATTATTTTCAAGACTTTGTCAACAAAATCTCATGAGCATAAAGAAAGAATTGCTTTAGCAAACAACTCTGTGGACTTGTTTTTGGACAGAATATTCGCAAGCATTAACTTTTGTATAATCTTAACATTGGGAAAGATGTAATGCTACATTACAAAACCGCACATTTAAGTAGTATTTTAATATCATTTACAAATGGTTTGGTAGAATTTTACAATGAATTACAAAGTAAATCAAGTTCTTTGTATATTGTAAGTTCAACATCTTTAGTGTTAATCACATGAAAAAATATTTGAACTGTGTTTGACTTCACATTCCTTATTTAGCGATTATAATTATGTATGTTGTTTCCGAGTTGTCAAGAATGAAGCTAAATTGCTACGTACTAATGAAAGCTAATAAACTCTACAGTGATTGTTCTTTTATTATTAGTCTTTTATAATACAGCTACGACCTACACGAATTCATGCTGGAGTGAAATACCTATAGATATTTTTATTTATTTGTATTTGGAGTGTTTGTGTTTTTTATGGTCATGTCTTCTGGTGTACTTGCTTTTGCCTTGTCTGTGGACTTTGATAAATGTAATTTTATGCCTTGTTCCTTCGTTATCTACTACCGCTGTGTGTTACTCAAGGTATAAACTTACAGTATGTATACCATGTGTCTCAGGCTGTGTTCACACAAAACATGATGTTCTGATAACTTATTTCAAATATTGTTTTCACTAGACACCGGTTGTTGCATAGGTATTCATCTGGAAATGAATTTACCAAAAATTTTTCATAGAATTATTTTACTTGAAACACCTAAATAATATTTTATGTCCATTCGTCCAGGGAATGTCATTTACTATATATATATNCAAATGGCCCTGCCTTTAAAAATTTATTGGTAACATCAAGCAGGCTTTCGCGTTAGGCTAGAATCAATATTGCAAGGATCTTAAAATTTAGTAATTTTGTAATTTTATGCCTTGTTCCTTTGTTATCTACTACCGTTGTGTGTTACTCGAGGTATAAACTTACAGTATGTATACCATGTGTCTCAGGCTGTGTTCACACAAAACATATGTTCTCATAACTTATTTCAAATATTGTTTTCACTAGACACCGGTTTTGGTTGTTGCATGGGTATTCATCTGGAAATGAATTTACCAAAAATTTTTCATAGAATTATTTTACTTGAAACACCTAAATAATATTTTATGTCCATTTACTATATAGATATATAGTAATATATATATAGTAATATGTATATATGTGTGTGTGTGTATATATAGTATATTTTGACTCATGAAACTGGCATTAAAATTCAAGCCTTTTATTCTCCTAGATCTCCAAATTGCCCCTACCTTTACAAATTTATTGGATATATCAAGCAGGCAATCGCGTTATGCTAGAATCAATATTGCAAGGATCTTGAAATTTAGATTGACCCAACGCAAGCTGGTATTCTTATTCTGAGAGATTCATCAACTTGTCAGTTATTTTGAAAAAAATACACGTCTTTAGCCGTGTTCACTCTACAACTTAATGGGATCAATACAAATTAAGATCGATTCTTTTAAAGCCCGTTTTCGTTCACATTTGAAAATCTGAATCTATTACGATCGATTGCATTCAGGTTTAATCGTTATCAATAAATTCGAATGCGATCGATCGCATGCTGGTTTCAAAGCACTTGAATAGATTGCAATCGATCCCAACTGATCATAACAAAGCCGTAATCTTCTCTATTTTAATCCATCTTTTTCAGACCATCTCTTTTTTTCGGACCAAGTAAGATCGATTGCCATCGATCTGATCAATGTATGAACAGCAAACTCAGATTGGCATCGATCGGATCGATTCAAATATTGTAAGCGTGTATGGTTTCTAAGATGTTTGAAATAATGTCCTCACTAGACGCAGAATTTCTACATGTACATTTTTCGTATATTTGAAGTAACATCATAACATACAATATTGTTTGTGTTCAATGAAACTATGTTAAATGCATTTCCGCATTACATACTGCAATAAACCAACTTATTCTCGCTGACTAGCAAGACTGTTTGCAGACACCTCTTAATCATACTCTTTATCGGATGTTTTAGAAATAGAGAGGAATTTGAATATGGATTTAGATAGATAAAACTGTTGGTAAAATTGTTGGCTTGTTAAATTTAATCCAAAGAAAACTGAATTTGTAGTATTTACCAACAAAAGAAATGTAGATGATTATGATTTATTTTTTTTATGCTGAGAAAAAATAGAGTTGATAACCATACTCACCTAGGAATTAGTTTGTAAAGTAACTGTAAATGATGTTTTCATGTAGATAATATTCGCAAAAGAGCTTCTGTTCAAATAAATATCCTTAGGAAGATTAAATTTTTGTTAAGCAAAATTAACTTAAGTAATATTTTAGAATATCGATGTAAATTTTGGGACGGCTTCTGCGCTCAAAATTCAATAAAGTTAGAAAGACTGCAATTAGAAACAGCTAGAATAAGTACTGGTTTGCCTATATTTTACGAAAAGATATAGAGTAAATGGACATGAGACCATAACACATATGTTAACTCCAACTGTAATTTTATTGAGCTGTATGGCCATTTCGGAAGAGTAAATGGACATGAGACCATAACACATATGTTAACTCCAACTGTAATTTTATTGAGCTGTATGGCCATTTCGGAAATCTATTCCTCATCAGCAGCACTAGCACCCAAACAAAGGAAATCCATAATTAAAAAAAAAATGTTTAAGATGCATAAACCCAAACGAAATGTATGTTGATGCGGAACGTTTATATTTTAAAACGGAATGGGAAATTTTCGAGGAAAGAAGGAAACATAAAAGACTAATTTTGTTTTATAAAATAATTAATGACCTAGTTCCACAGTATTTGGTAGATTGGTTACCGACAATTGTTTGAAATATTATTGGGTACAGTCTAAGAAATGCTCTTAACTTATGGATTAGAAATCTGGGGTATTGTGAAAACATATCTAATAAAGAATATAGAATTGAAAAATCTGTTGAAAATATACCATATGAAAAATTGCGTATGTTATTCTTAAAATTGTCACTAGGTGTTCACAAAAAAATAATTTAAAAATGATGCAGTTATTGATGAACACGGACAATCCCTTGATATATAAATATATTCCTGACTGCTGCCAAAATATTAGTAGCGTCTAACCGCAGCAAAATCATCCAAATTCGTATCTAACACATATCATGAAGGTCAACTGTTATACGAAAATAAGACGAGTAACTAGGTGTTATGAATTAACTTAATTTTGCACCAAATTGGCATAAATTAAAATAAAATAAGCAACTATGATCTGACACAAATTTCAAAGGATAAATTATTACAGAGACATAAAAAACGTTTGGATTGTGTAATATCAAATAGTGCTAATAGCCAAAGTGAAAAATTACGCACGTATGCACTATTTTAAACATATTGGTGTGAAGAAAAATATTTGAAAATCATAGAGAACAAAGAGATCAGAAAATGCTCAACAGTTTTTAGAATAAGAACCCTTCAATAAGAGATTGAAACGGGAAGATTAAAAAATCGTCCTGTCAATACTCGAATTTGTAAGTTATGTAATTCTAATGATTAATTGTAGTTGTTAAGAACTTTTGAAAAGATATATCATGTTTTGGAGGGGAATTTGCGAAAAATACCAGTCGAGAGATGTTATATTTCCCGAACCCTAAAAGCATTCTCGAGACTGGTATTTTTCACAAATTCCCCGACCGAATGACTTTATTTAAAGCGCACGTCGTTTTTAATTTTTTACAAGCGTCTCAGTGAAATGTTAAAAAAGGCAAATTTTTAAGCAAATACCCTGGCAGAGGGTTAAAAGTGACAAATTTTAGGCAAATACCCGGCTACTTGAAAACTTGCTTGAAATGTCATACATTTGTCAAAAATACACCGGTATTCGACCAATCAAATTGCAGCATTCTATCATTAGTTAGAATTAGAAGAAACAAAATTTTTGTTGAAGTCCAGCTCTTGTATAAAATCTTTACACTGTTATCTCCAATGAATAAATTACAAAATACCGAAGTCACTGTGAATTTAGCCATATGTAGTGAATTTAAAATGATATGGTTAATATCAAATGGAGATAATAATATAATTTAATTAATAGCTAATTTTGTTCATGACTGTACGATAAAACGAATAGAGCTTTTTAAGTCGTGACATCACTCAGGCTAAACTTTGAAATCTTAATATTGAAGTAAAATTTTGTAATGTAATGTCATAATCTAAACTGTACAAAATGTATGTTTGCTGTATTATTTTTCGAGTGAANGTGAGGACACAATACAAGCATGGACACAAATATATAATCTTTAAGAAATGAAAACGCCAAATTCGGCTCTTTTTAAAATAATGGGCAGGGCTACTAATACTTAATTACAAAAGAGTTTTGATGGACTACAATAACTGCAAAGTACCTTCATTTTACCATCCATGTTCCCTTTCATCACCAATTCACATATAAAATATAGATGATTAATATTATGGCATGTTATGGACTTCAAAAGTGGGAAATGCGGTACAACTCATCATGCCAAAGCTTCACACCAAATATCAAATCAGTACTACATACACAAGCTGAGAAATCCATGACGAAAAATTTCAATATATGGCTATAATGGGAAAAATAAAGGTTTTTGTCAAACAGGAAGTAGATGAGTGAAGGACTTGAAAAGGGGAGACACGGTACAACTCATCATGCCAAAGCTTCACACCAAATATCAAATCATTACTACATACACAGGCTGAGAAATCCTTGACGAAAAATTTCAATATATGGCTATAATGGGAAATCAAAGTTTTCGTCAAACAGGAAGTAGATGAGTGACGGACTTGAAAAGGGGAGACACGGTACAACTCATCATGTCAAAGCTACACACCAAATATCAAACCATTACTACATACACAGGCTGAGAAATCCTTGACAAAAAATTTCAATATATGGCTATAATGCGAAAAATCAATGTTTTCGTCAAACAGGAAGTAGATGAGTGACGGACTTGAAAAGGGGAGACACGGTACAACTCATCATGCCAAAGCTTCACACCAAATATCAAATCATTACTAAATACACGGGCTGAGAAATCCTTGACGAAAAATTTCAATATATGGCTATAATGGGAAAAATCAAAGTTTTCGTCAAACAGGAAGTAGATGAGTGACGAACTTGAAAAGAGGAGACACGGTATAACTCATCATGTCAAAGCTTCA
>MJUU01064756.1:99712-139772 GCA_002080025.1 Modiolus philippinarum
CATTACTACATACACAGGCTGAGAAATCCTTGACGAAAAATTTCAATATATGGCTATAATGGGAAAAATCAAAGTTTTCGTCAAACAGGAAGTAGATGAGTGACGGACTTGAAAAGGGGAGACACGGTACAACTCATCATGTCAAAGCTACACACCAAATATCAAACCATTACTACATACACAGGCTGAGAAATCCTTGACAAAAAAATTTAATATATGGCTATAATGCGAAAAATCAAAGTTTCCGTCAAACAGGAAGTAGATGAGTGACGGACTTGAAAAGGGGAGACACGGTACAACTCATCATGCCAAAGCTTCACACCAAATATCCAATCATTACTAAATACACAGGCTGAGAAATCCTTGACGAAAAATTTCAATATATGGCTATAATGGGAAAAATCAAAGTTTTCGTCAAACAGGAAGTAGATGAGTGACGGACTTCAAAAGGGGAGACACGGTACAACTCATCATGCCAAAGCTTCACACCAAATATCAAATCATTACTAAATACACAGGCTGATAAATCCTTGACGAAAAATTTCAATATATGGCTATAATGGGAAAAATCAAAGTTTTCGTCAAACAGGAAGTAGATGAGTGACGGACTTGAAAAGGGGAGACACGGTACACCTCATCATGTCAAAGCTTCACACCAAATATCAAACCATTACTACATACACAGGCTGAGAAATCCTTGACGAAAAATTTCTATATATGGCTATAATGGGAAAAATCAAAGTTTTCGTCAAACAGGAAGTAGATGAGTGACGGACTTGAAAAGAGGAAACAAGGTACAACTCATCATGTCAAAGCTTCAGACCAAATATCAAATCATTACTACATACACAAGCTGAGAAATCCTTGACGAAAGATGTTCCGGACGGACGGACGGACGGACGGACAGACGGACAGACAGACGGACAAGGGTAAAACAGTATACCCCCCTCTCCTACGGAGCGGGGGTATAAAAATCAAGTATATTCAGCTCAAATTGTTATAGTTTCTGCTAAAAGCATGAATTTAAACTAATATATTTTTTTCTTAACGGGAATGGCCAGTAAACGTCACGTATTTAAAACAATTCGTGGACACATTTGCAATCATTAAAATTCTGTTGTAGTAATTAAGTTATCTTTTGGACAAATTTTATTTTTGTTTTATCCTTTCTGGACCACATGAAAGTTGAGGGCTTAGTACAAATAATAACAATTATATGAGAAAGAAGTATGGCCATTAAGGCTTGAATTTTTTTCCTATGTTTGGTCATTTTCAGAATATGCTCAAATGATGTAGAAAATCGTTTGAGATGGTCTTTGGTATGTGTACTTATTATAAATAGAATTAATATATGTCACACTTGTATGTTTTCTGACTTATTAGCAGTCGAACATGGCTGTAAATAGACTTTTGTGTCAATTTGAGCTATTTTACGGTGTTTGAGAAGATGGTACTACTCAAAGGACACCGAGAACCAAAACCAATTTTTTGCTGCGAACGTATTATCATTTGCCCTTCCAAATGGAAATAAGTTTATTTTGGTTTTGGATGTCCTTTACAACGAAATTTAACAAAAACCTACAGAAATTGTCTAAATCTGTCAAGATTGCATACAAGCGGCAAGTTCAGTGGCTTAATCTTTTATTTAAATGTACGAGAATGCATTTGAATTCACTTTGTTCTGATAGTGTATATAACAGATGATCTTTTAAATTAGTTTTCGAGAAGATTTAATGCATTCGCAAAAAAAAATACATAATTACTATAAGCACTAGTTCCGATCATACGTAGCACCAGTATAAAATGTTTTCGAAGCACATAAAACGTTCGTATTTAAAAGGCACAATGTTTCGAAACACATTAAGCAATCATAGTTTAAAAATATTCAAAGACGCAATGTTTTCTACAAACTGGAAACGATCAAGACTCTCTCCAAAAACATATTTAACGTTTATCACCTTCATTATAAGTCAGTTTTTGCCAATAAATTTAATATGGATCATCCGAGAAATGTTTTCAGATATGTACTTAGCCAGCTGTACTATTGCAAAGTGAGTCATGTTTCTTTCAGCTCTGGGAATTGTAATATACGTGACTGTCTTGATTTTGTTTTGTATTAAAATACAGGCGAGTTACTGGGAGTTACTGGTAGAACATGGACATAACTCGGCGCGCTTTCGATAACCAGGACCGGTGCGCTTTTGATGAAACAGTAAAATTTCAAAAGAGTGTTTCTGATATACGCCCGTCCAAAGTTTCTATCGTTGTTTATGTTTGTCTTCTTTATATTTTGGCATGTGATTGTGTTTTACGGTCATTGTAGGTTTTTCCTGTTATACTTTTTATTCTGTTCTAATTTCACAAATCTTTGTGAGTTAGTGAAATTTTAGAAAACAGCATGTGTTTTTAAGCATCATAATCTGCAACTGGATGTCGAAAGCTCAGATTCACAATTGAATCCTAATTATCTATCGATTTCGTCTACTAATAATGTACTTTATGGTTTGTTTTCCAAATATTACAGTTGTCAAATGTCGCAAATTTGCCTTTTGGTAATAAAATATATCTCTGTGATATATACCTATATTCTGCTGAAGTGAAATATCCAGGTAAATCCTGCAATTTGATTGATTTCCTTGACAGGGGATATGAGATCGTATCCCCGTGGTAGCAAAATCACAATTTTTAAACGTTTTCATAAGAAAAAGTATAGCACTTCCAGCAGAATATAATAGTTATTCGGGCTTCACAGGGGATATAAAACACAGACAGGGAATATGAACCGTATCCCCTGTGAAGATTCCCGAATAACATATATTCTACATGGATCTTAAGAATAGTATGACTAGTTAAACATCGAACTTTGATTCACTCTTTTCTTCTTTATTTAACGATTGAAATGTGTATAATTACCCAACGTATGATATTTTCCAATTATTATATACTAAAGAATTTGATGACAACTTTTACAATATTTTTTTCCGGTCAGCAAATCCATATTCGATACAACCATAGTTCCGTATCTTGAACTATCCAGGTTCAACATACACAATAATCAAGCTTGGGTAATTACCCTTGTTACGATATCATATTATAGAGAACTTGCATTTATTTGAATGATATCAGGTTTTAGAATTTGAATTTGCCTTAAGATGCACACTTAGTTATAATATTTGAAGTTTTATAAAACATGATGCATTTCTCTAGGAATCTGACAATGTTCAACAAGGCAAGTCATGTCTTACATAAACAACGCCCGTATTTTTTATTTTCAGTGTACCTTTTTTCAAATTTATCAAATGATTTAAATATAATAGCAAAATGGAAAAAATATCATTTTTATATAAAAACATGTGAAAAAAAAATTTTGTGTATAGGTCATAATGAAATAATTTTTTAGTCATATTTTCTTGTACCTCTTTAATGACAATGTATTTTTCGCGAATATTTTACTTTTTGATAATTGTATTGAGTGTATTTGGTTAATCTGCATTGTAGTCTTATTATGAAATTAAGAACAAACATTCTGCCTAAAAACAATCTAATGGACCTAATATCCCGAATTTGGCCAAAAATAAAAATTAAAGGTAATGAAAATTCTTATGAAAAAATAATGAAAATCTTTATCTGTTTTCAGAAAATATGTCACACTGTTGGACTTTTTCGTTTATTCTTTGTTAGATTATAAAAATTGAAAAAAACTGTCTAATTAATTAAAATAAAGCAGTAAAAGGCTTTTTCAACAAAATCGCATGAGCACACAGAAAGAACCATTTTCAGCAAACAACTTTGTCACTTGCTTTGACAGAGTATTTGCAAATCGGGATGAATAGAAAACAGGAAAGACCCACAATGACCACAATGGCCGAAAATCACAATTACATGACGCAATTCCCCTGCAAACAACTCGCGAAAAACATCAATAAAAAGACAAAAGACAAAGGTGAGCAACGATAGGAATTCGGGATAGCCGGACTTGGTACCGGCATCAGCTTGACTTGGTACCGGCACTAGCAAATGCAAGCGGTAGGGTTAAACCAGTTTCTTGATACCCCAACCTCCCCTTTGTCTATCCTTTTTCTTATAGTAAAATTAACATACAAATAAAACCAGCAGTTTTTACATTATCTTTACATTTGAGAGGATGTCGATATAGTTTGCAACATTACAAAACTGTCTGTATATTTGAATATTTTATTTCCATATTATTTACAAATGGTATGGTAGAATTTTACAATGATTAACAAAATACCAAAGTAACTGTTTACTTAGGTTCTGTATATGGCAATTTCGAAAACAAATGTCTCTTCATTGTAAAACGATAAACAATTTGAACTGTGTTTGACTTCACATTTCTTATTTAGCGATAATAATTATGTATGATATATTTCCAGCTGTCTAAACAGAAGTTAAATTACTACATACTGATGAATGATAATAACACCCTGTACTTGTTCTTTCATCTTTTTTCTGAAACGGTAACAACCTACACGAAATCACATGGAGTGTAATACCTGAAGATAGTAATTAAGGGAGTGCGAGTATCAGATTTCCAGTAGCATTCAATGTCCTCGAATGTTATCCATTCAAACAATATTAAATATTTTTTGCACATGTATGATATTTTCTTGGTCATAAGTCAGGAACAAATGCAACAATTGTAAATGCACCACATTTTGTCATTTTCCAGTTATATTTTCATAAAAAAAAGCTATTGTGAAATGAAGGAAAACTCTAGATAGTGTTATTTCTCGCAAAAATTTAAACGTCTTATTTCTCAAAATTTTTTATATGATTTTCAAAATATTTAGCCTAAGTTGCTCTTTAAGCAAAGCTTTCCTAAACAAAAGGCCAGAATTTTCATTCTTCATTCATTACACATTTCTGACACAAATACTCCTTTAAATCCTGCATAAACTTACAGTATGTATATCATGTATCTCAGACCCTGTTAACAACAAACACGATGTACTGATAACTTGTTTCAATACGGAACTTTTGAGTCGTGTTCGCACCGGACAAAAGCTATAACTATATGAAAAAGAATCAATACATCAATAAATGGAGAGGGATTCCCCTTAGAAATTAACACTGTTGAGCTAAGGGTGATTTATTTTTAATCTTTTTGTAGCGCTTCAAGCTAATTTTTTTCGTCAATTGAAATTTAGTTCAAGAATTGTCTTGTAGAAAAACGTATAAGTATACTTCAATTTCATAAATAGCTTGTTTCATGTGGCATTCATTGCAAAAGGTCAGAAATAAGTTACTCTTTCTTACTGGTATTTAAGGGGGTTTGCTACTCAATTTGAAAATAAATAGGATTTCAAATAAACATGTTTTTTAGTTAGAAAATTAAAAAAGAAGTAATTTAAGTGAAAAAAATTAATAGGTTGATGATCTCGTTTTTGATATGAGATTTAAGTGATTGAAAATTTGGCGGGAAACTGACCTCTTCTGAGTTTTCATAGGATTAACAGTTGTAAGGTTTGACTATGAATGAATGTGACAGAATAAATAGAATTCAATGAATTTTTTACAGAATGCTCACAAAGATGTATAAAATCAAATTATAGAAAAAATAAGGGGGGTCAATGGGCAAAAAATTATAATGCTTTTAAATGGATAAAACCCGAGGATTCCGAAAATCTGACAGAAATCCCAAAATGTGAGGAGAAAACCTCCTTAAGGCTACCGTCCGTTTTCGCCTTCAATTACAAGATAGTTCCCATGTCGAAAGTCCCGTATAAGTTTTCTTCACTGGTTTTTCGTTGTTGCTTCTGTATTCATTTTGGAAATTAATTTACCCAAAACTTGACAACGATTTATTTTACTTGAAACACTTAAATAATAGTAAATGTCCCTTTGTTTATGTTCTTCCGTACCATACTTAAACTCCAAACCAAACCGTACGACAAACGCGATGACTTCACTTTTCCAATAGTTAACTTTCCTTTTTCTTTGTAGCAACATCCCAACAGCGCCGGCATACGGAGTTTACATCTCCCAGCTCATCCGCTATTCAAGAGCCTATGTTCGATACAGCGATTTCCTTGATAGAGGCCGGTTGCTAACAAATAGTCTACTTCAACAAGGGTATGTTACCCAAAACTTGAAGTTTTCCCTACAGAAGTTTTACGGTCGACATCACCATCTTGTGGACCGCTATGAGATATCTGTTCCCCAGATGACAACAGATCTTTCCCTTTAAAGCTTAATTGTTGTTTCCTCTCACGGATTTGACTTGACTACCGGATTTGACATGTTCAACACGGCGGGTGTCTTATAAGAAGCAGGAGATGCTTACTCTACCGGTGCATCTGATTTCACCCATGGTTTTTATGTGGTCCGTGTTGTTCATCTTTGTGTGTGTGTCTTCATTTTTATTTACTGTGCCGTACTCATGTTGCGTCTCCGTTTCTTTTTCTTCCGATGTGGCCATTGTCCTTGGATTGTTCGTTTTTGGATTGACGGTTCGGTTCCCACTAACTATACAACATACCATAAAGTTATAAGAACATGTTCTTATCATGTGTGTTGTACTTTTACTTCAATAGCATGATTTCTTTTTTTATATTTATTTATTTATTTCTTTATTTATTTTTTTATTTCTTTATTTTTTTTTTGTAGTTTTTTGTGGAGAGTTGAAAAATGAGCTGTCTGTTATACAACAGAATTTTCATTCTGTACGCTTATTGTATGCATAAAAAACGAATAACAAAACTTCCAAGTTGTACGATTAATAGTAAATGTTGTTATTCTTTACACATGTTTCAAGGAGAAACCTTTCTAATATTGAGGATAACATTACCACAATTTACTATCTAGATGTAAAAATTCTCGTTTTTCTTTGTTTTAGATTTTTGTATCTTTTATGACTCCCTTTTTAACGAGCCTTGAACGTGCAAATAGTAATGTTCAAAAGGTGCATCTTTAATACTGTAAACCGGGAATTTTTCGCGCCGTCTTTAATTCGCGGTAAATTGATAGCATTTTAGTTCGCGCAGTTTTGAATTCGCGCTGCCAAATTGTTTTCCATTGACTTCAATAATAGTGAAGTATATTCACGCCGTTTTATTTTCGCGGTTCCATTCAAAACGCGAAAATCGCGAAAATAACACTACCGCGAAAATTTCCAAGTTTACAATAGTCCCATTTGTTATTTGTTTCTCTATATCTAAAATCTTATTAATTCATTTTTTATTTCAACCGTTTGACTAATAGTACGGTTTTCGCCCTTTGATTCACCACTGTTATGACACAGTCCTGTTCGGCTCTTTCTATTTTGCCCTGATATCTGATTGACTTACTACAGTTTTTTATCGTTGCTAAGTACTCTTATTTCTTACTAATGTGGTTGTAGATGTATCTTTCCAACTTGGGTGTTTCCGAGCTCCGTCTTTGCGAGTTGTCAACAAGACGGCGAAGAAATGTTTTCGTACCCCACTTTTTTTTACATAAATCATTGCAAAAAAAAATCGAACAATCCTTCCAAAATCAATTTTTCCAGGTTTAAGGGTGGTCACTCCTCAGATTTTTGAAACTGTCTCTGACTTTCGAAATTCTCTTTTTTTTATCAATCATGATGCAGTAGAAAATTTTGCAAACTGACCCCCCTTTTGTTTTCAAAATGTGATAGTTTATTCTACAATATATAAATACTAATGATAAAATTGCATTGACATTAAAATGACTAAACAAAGATATTCGATAGAAAGGATATTCACTCCATGAAAAGGATATTCACCGCGGGAAACGTCGCGTTTTTAGAAAAAGGGAAATCCCGTATTTATATCGTCCAATCATATTGCTTTGTAACATTGTCGCGTGGCAACGTCATCGGCATCACTAGAAACAGAATGGCTACATCTAAAGAAAAGACGATTCGCATGTACTGATCAGCAGAAAATGGTGCAAATATCGAAAGAGGAAGACACTTAAAATACGTAAAAAGCCAGCGGAACCCTGGTAAAGCCGTTTACATAATTTTTGGGGAAAATCTCTTACGGATGTCGACAACACATCGCACAGAATCGTCGCACATTATACAGATGCAAAAAGTGAAAAGGAAGAACACCAGCATTCATTTAAAAGGCAGAAATTATCGATAATTAGGATAAAAAATTTATTTTTTAAATAAGGTTATTTAAAGAACGTTCGCTTGTTACACAAAAATGTCGATCCCCTCCCTTTTTCCCATTCTCCCACCAGTGTGGAACAATCGGAAGAAGATAAATGACGAAGTTGACTCTTCTAGCGAACATCTGTTGTTTAAAGCCTCGTCAAAACAACTACATGCGACAGCAGAATAATTCAGAATATCTTACATTACTAAATACTAGTAGGCCTATCACTAAAAGGTTGCAACTAACACTGATCGTTCTTTGAAAAGAACATATCAAATCTTCTTCGATTTATAAGCAAATACTTTTCAAGTACTTAGTTCATTCACTTCATATGAATATAATTTTGGATCTTAAATTTCCTTTAAAAACAAATACCACATGGTTCTATCAGTTTGAGCTACATGTACATTTCCTTCAAATTAAAATCCGAAAACTCAGTGTTAGCTAGATTCTGTGAATTTCTGACTGTAAAGATTACAATTAAATTATATTTATTGTTTTACTTATCCTCAAAATATATTTTTCAAAAGTATATTTTTCATTTATTTTATGCAATGTCCAAAGCCTCTTTAATTCGACACCCCTGCATAAAGAATTTCTGGGTATCTGGTATATTACATGATAAATGGAGAATTATTTTGTATTTATCGAATAATAGAATAAAACAGTTACTGTCTTTAGTTTCGGTAAATGTGCAGTGTTATTCACATTTGGGAAAACAGATATTCACCTCGCCATGCGACTCGGTGAATATCTGTTTTCCCAAATGTCAATAACACTGCACATATATCTCAAATAAGACAGTAATTGTAAAATATATCTTCAACAGACTTCTGACTAAATTTGATGAAATCCTTGATATTCCTTCATTGCATTTCAGAGGTTGATTGTCTTAATGCAAAGTGAATGAAAAGTCTAGAGAAGTTTCGTTTCCCGCCAGAATTTTAGCGTTTAAATCTCAAAAATTGCCACACTGACCTTTCAATATTTTTTGCTTAAAATGATGTATAATCCATAATCTAATGAATAAAAATATTAATTTCAAATCCTTGAGGTAAAAATCTTGAGGAGTGACCATCCTTAAGGCTTTGAGGTGGATAAACAATGTATAATTACAAAAATCAGCGTGCAAAACATGTAGAAGACTGAAACAAAAATATATTTTTTGGTGAAACTTCAGTGTATTTTTGATATTCTGTTTTTTGATCTGCCTCGTTATCATAGTTTTATTAATTGATATATGCAAACTATATCTTTATGTACATTCTCAGTAAATGTGGTTTTGCTAGTATATAGACCTTGTATGAGCTTTTTTCTAACCTGGCAATTCGCCAAATAAGCTGAACATGATCTTGTTTAGTAAGTAAATAATATATATTTTGTTTTTTTCTTCTTATTTTTTTTTCTCTATGTAAAAATGGGTTTTTATGAACTATAAACTATAAAAATAAACCGTGGAATACTTTACTGCTTTTGAGCATTATCTGCTCATATGTAAAAAAGATATTCCCTTTTTCAAATTTCTTACCTTGTTTATGACCTTTGGTACCATTTAGGTAGCAAGGTAGTATTTATTTTCCCATTGCCGACAATAGTAAGATTTTGCAATATTTGGCTACTTTCTAAATTTGATCAGGGTTCAGAAACTGCATTTACCTAAAGGACTTTCATACAAGATTTAAAAAATAATTGCAATACATCTTCATGCCCGTCTTGTTTTTGAGCTAGATCCAGCTGAAGTAAGTGACCCCTGATTTTCACCCTTTGCCGCAGTGAAAAGACAAAATATTAAAGACCAATGAAAAATTTACTGTTATACTAAGTGAAGACCTTTGCATATATTTAACCATAATATATGTATAAAAGCTTGAAAACATTCTGCTTTCTGGTATACCATACATTTATATCCAATCACAGGCTTAAGTATATTCAGTTGAGTAGGGTACACAATTGGGCAACATAGTGCCAGGAAATAAATACTACCGTGCCACCTTTATTATATCGTCGATTTTGTTACTGCCTCTTATCATAATTGATCTAATAAGAAAAGTGTTCCCCAATCAAAATGTTACAGGAGCGTCTATAACTTTCATTCACAGCTGACACTTAGAAGTGATGATGTTTAATACATGAATCTAAAGTTCTCTTATGATGCACGATTATTATCTATTATCTAACTATTCCTTGCACGGATAGTTATTTTTGGTACACAACGAGACTTTGAAGCCGGAGTTAGATATGAAGTTGTTGAATCGCTTTTTCAGGAATTTCATTGGTCGAGCGTCAAGTAATAACACATCACGCGTGATGTGCTATTATTTTTTCGACGTTTCTATTGGACAACTTTGAAATCTCGTTGGCCGTGATTAACGTTACTTAGCAACGTATTGTTATTTGAAACAAAAACAGCAGTCCGGCACTAGATATTATGAAAATCATAAGAGAAATAGTTTTAACAAATCGAAAGAATTTTATATCGCTGGCTATCAACTCTCGTTATGTAATTTCAAATATAATAAACTCGCCACAGACTCGTTTCTTATATTTTGAAATTACATAACTCTAGTTGATATCCAACGATATACGATTTTTTTCTCCTTATAAAAACTATAAATAACCAGCCAGAGTAAAATATAACAGATCGTATATCGTTAGTTTAGCAGGTCTTTGCTTACTACTAATTTGTTCTTGTTAAGCTTTTTAAAAGATAGGGAAAGTTCTCACTATGAAAATAAATATAGAATCCACAATTGCATCGAGTGAGAAACGACATTTCTACACTAGAGATAGTTAAATTTTCAATTTTTTTAAACGCGAGGCTTGCCGAAATGTCGTTTCTCACGAGATACAGTTGTGGAATTTATTTCTCTAATGACTTCAAGGAGATTTTGGACAAAAATATGACCCCCTTTTCTAATTATCCGAAATAAATGTGCTCCTTGAGCGTGACGTCATCAGGCATGGTCGCCTTTTTCATGACGTCACAATGGTCAAGTGGGAAAACGGCAAATATATTTGACATCATAATTGAATTACATCCAATCACTTTCCGAGAACAATATTCTCTCTAGAGAGGAGAAACGTATTTCTCCTACTGTTTAGGAAACGGGACAGAAATTAGAGAAAAATGATTTTTCTATTGCTGAGATAATGTTTGAATTGATTGCAACAAAAATGCTAAGCATTCTTCTTCGATGGTGATGTATTTGTGTTAGACAAGGAATTCCATAGTTTTTTTAGGTTGATTCTCTTCTTAGAATAAACTGAATTGGCTTCATCTTTGAAAACAGAAAAAAAATAAGTCTTTCTCAAGATTGGCTGGTATGTGTGCAAAAGGCTTAGTACACTCTTGGCTCGTGGTCGAGCCATGCTCAAAACCAAGAGTAAAAATGGTTGTGTTTTTATAATTGGTATGATTCATAATAAAAGCTTTAAATATTTAGTACACATATTCTTACGTATACAAATAAAGCACATAATATTTGCATTGCAGCAATCGACGTCTCCGGGATTGTATTCGCGGCCAAAAGTTCGAAAATAAAAACACAATATATCTTAATCGTAAAACAAATACTAAGACCAATCCCGCGTTTAAGTCGACATAATCATTTTATTAAGGCCCTATGACGTGAAATTTTGTCTTATTAATATATATAAAAATATGTAACGTATATGAAAATATGTCAGGCGAGCACAAATTCAGACTAATTTCCAGAAAATGATAGAAAATAGGATGACAAATCACGTGATTTGCACATGCGCGATTTGATATCTTATTGTACAATTTTTAACTGTATATATTATAGGTTACATTGGAACGTATCATATCAAAACGGAAAACGGTCTTATTGCAACCCATCCTTTATAAACAAACAACAACTTGTACAAATAAATCGGAACGAACGGTACAGTTGTAGGAGTCCATGTTTAATATGAGTTTAATTTGCGTTTTAGTACATGTGTGTGTAGTCATATGGGTATAAATACACTTTTAACATCGAAATGACTATGAATATAAGCCCTGTTATTGTATTTTTGATTCTGCTAACTATTTTAGCGACTGAAATAGTTATTCGGAATATATGCAGCAACATGAACAGAGATTATAACAGTTTTATTTCTTTATATAAAGGGAGATGTACAATACAATTAACTTATTAAAATTATGCTGACATTTTGTCAACAGAGAGAAAATAACCTTTCTCAAAGCTGCAAAAACATGCAAGTTCGTATGTTACCACCATGCGCACAGCCCAAATCTTAGTACACCTAACTGTACGGATAGAGCATTACTTTGGATTAAAGGGTTGGGAACTGCAATGCCGGCCATTTCGTTGAAAAAATAATATCAAAGGAGTAGGAAATTTATCCAGTCCTGGATGCAGTGATGTTAATGTGATGAACTTATTCAGTGTCAGCAAACTACTGAATTGTCCATTGAACTAAGATTTTGTCAGCAATCAAAGACAGGCATCAAACATACCTTGAAACTATTCTTACCCGAAGTGATATAAATCACATGTGAATACCTGAAAAGTTCGAAGGTTTTATTGGAAAATCTTAAATCCCGTTCATTTTTTCAAACATTCTGAAATCATTTGATATTTCCACTCTGTATATCACGCAACCTCGTGATAAATTCCAATCATTAAACAAAGGTATCATTCAAAAGGCCTTTGCCGATTCAAAAAATATGTTGTTTTATGTTATAAATCGACATTTTTATCAAAAACCAATTTGAGAGGAAAAGTATGCTACGATAAAAAAGACAGTGTGTAGTATTTTTAGTTTTGTAAATGATAATATATTTGTCACATTTGGAGGTGCTATCTTTAAACAGCTAGTTGGCATACCAATGGGCAGTAATTGTGCTCCTCTAGTCGCAGACTTGTATTTATGTTCTAATGAGACTGAATTTCTTAAGGTACTCGTAAAAGATCATAAAATAAAAGATGCTAGATCCATCAATCTCACCTATAGATAAATTGATGATGTTCTTTCTATCAATAACGTATTTTTGCTTAATAGATCCAATTGATGTATCCGCCAAAACTGGATTTAAAGGAAACAATAGAAACCACTAGAGCTACATTTTTTGGATCTATATCTCCAATTTGACGAAAATGGACTTCTTAGTACCAAAATTTAAGACAAAAGGGACGATTTTAGTTTCAAAATTATCGATTTCCCTAACATGGAGAGTAATATTCCAGCTTCTTCTGCTTACGGAGTGTATGTTTCACAGTTGATTCGTTACGCGAGAGCTAAATTATACAGATTTTATCATTAGATATAGTTTTCGCCGTGACCGCCCAATTAATAAAGACTTCAAAAAAAATTCATCTCATACGATCATTAAAAAAGTTCTCTAATAGATATCAGTGCCTTGTTAAAAAATTTGAAGTTTCTGTCCGAACTCTGATTCAAGATTCTTGTTTACTTAGTACTTGGATGAATATTTCTTTTTCTTTTAATTGTCTTTCAACAGCATTTGCTGTTGAGTTGCTATCGGACATTACCGCAAAGGGGAGGTTTGGCATGCTACAAAACCGGTTGAACCCACCATTTCTTTTGAAATACTTCTTCGACTTTGATACATCAATTTGATAATACTCCATGAGTAATCCAATATGTGCAGTGTAGGAATACCAAAAGACAACCTTTGTTATATAAAGTGAAGGTATGGCGCGCTATAAAATCGGTTTAACACACTTTTTCTTTTGAACGCCTAAACCAAGTCAGGACCATTGCGGTTGACAATGTTTTCAATAGGTTTCAACCTGCTTTTCCTTTTTGCCTCATGGACTTTGGCTCTTGACAATTCTGTTCGGAAATGTTGTTATTACCCCCATGAAAATGTCTATACGTTCAAATTTCACAGACGATATTTAAAACAAAACATTTGAAAATATGCACAATAATCAAAGGATATCCGAAATCATCTATTGTTCGTGAATGAACTTGATTTCTTCAGACGTATGAAAAAAGTCAAGAACTCATATTACTCTTTCACATATGAATCCAAAGTTATAACCGCTGACATGTCCAGAGCAGGTAGTATCTCCATGTAAAAATTCTTTGGTGTAGAGTGATAAACAGTCATCTGCATTGGGCTCACCCTGAAACCATTGGAACGTGGTAATTTTACTCCCATCAGAAAATCTCCAGGTGTCCTTTCTTCTACCATCTATGTAATAAACCATGCTTCTTAGAACTGAAAAATAGCATAAATATCTGACATTAGGCCTAGTGTATAATTCAAAAGTAAAGGTAAATTATACGATTATTGTTAGACTTATATGCATTTGATTCGCATTTTCAGTATGAATTCAAGGATTCGAAACAGCCATTTTAGTTTTCTGAGATATATAAAATTGACAACTTTATAGTCAGTGTAACATCCGGCCAAATAAAGACTNTTTTTTTTTATTTATTGTTTTTGGGGGTCCTTTTATTTTTTTAAACGCATAGGCAATTGGTTAATGATATAGCCCTCATACGGGATATACTTTTTTTTTAATTTTTAATTGATTTACTTCTAAACATTATTATTGTATGTTTTCGGCACTGGTGTGGATATTGAGAACTGTCTCATAATATCATATTTTCATTACTTTATGTGTGCGAGTCATATAGAATATTTACATATATATACGATTCTCCTATAGGTTGATATCTAATTATGTTTATTGCAAAACGGTCTTATAAAATATCTACAAATATTGTTGTTGCAGTTTAACTTGATGCGGCTTGTAACCACCGGTCACTTGAAAACTAATGTCTCTTCATTTTTTTTACGTATTTTGGCAGCCATCTTGGAAATGATGGCAATTTTGAAATTTCAAAGATTATATTTATACCAATAGGATGAGAGTAAAAACCAGCGAACTATAGAGCTGCGTACGAAGTAATAATTACATTCGTTCTGCTTCATATGGAAATCTCCGTATTTGATTGGTTACGAGTACTTCCGATCATTTCCGTCACTGTGTTTCATTAGTCAGTAAAACTACACCAGCACGCAACTGCTTGACAATGACGAAAGCAAACAGAGACAGCGGAGTAGTCTGAACAAGGAAATGGCGCATATTCCACGTTTTTCAGTAAGCTATCTTGCGTGAACACTTGCATTCATTTTCGGAATGTATATAAGTATTAAATGCAATGTTTTGTAGTTTTATTGGCGTGTTAAAGGATGGACCGTAGCACATTTTTCGCATTAAGCGCTAGCGGCATTTATTCAAAATGTCCTACGGTCAACAGTTAAACACTCGAATTAAAACTACAAAATAATGCATTCAATTCTTTACTCAACAAAAGGAACGATACACAGTTAACTATGGAAATAATTTTGCATTTAGCAATCTTAAGTTTCTATTTTAGTGTTTTTATGAATTGTACGCCAAAAATGATTTGTTTTATACATTTTCAAATCAATTCCAATGTAGATTTTTTGATGTCAACAATTGGGACACTTCATTAGGTAAACAGTTCGCAATGCATCTTAAAAAGTGGAATCAATCTCTCATTTCGGTGCCCCGTTCAATTCAAAATTAACGTGAACAACGACTTACCGCGGTCAAACCGTCGATGTTGATTTCTGAGCTCACAATTTATTTTTACTTGAAAAGAAGAACAAAAACTAGACTAAGTTAGACGTCACCACGTCAAGATCGCCTAACAAGTGCTTAACATTAAGGAGAACGTTACTTGAAAATGGGCAATAGGTCACAGGAATCCATGGTCGTCATTGCAACATATTTTCAAGGAAGCCTGTTCGAAAAAGTGGTGATATGGTGAAAAGAAGATATGGACATAATCACTATTTCCATCTGCAAACAGAAATTAATGAAAATTACCGTGACCGGAGATGGTTCAGGAATCGTGAAAGACATTTTCCGACTTAATGTTTAGTGCATTACGTACATTTTGTCTTTAAGTCAGAAAGTAAAATATTATTTCTGATTAAATTTGTATGCCGTTTCTTCTGTTGAGTAGTATTTAAGGTTTTCTAAAATCTGGATCTTGCAAGTTTCCAACTTTAATCAGTTTTCATTCCAGTAACGAAATATTGACTAATGGATTAGTTAATACCCTCAGGGAAGAACAGTGCATCTGCAAAGACATCAGCACATTATTATTAAATAACAATATACCGAAATTATTAAATAATAATATACCGAAATCATTTAATAGCAATATACCGAAATTATTAAATAACAATATATCGAAATTATTAAATAACAATGTACCAAAATTGCAGTAAATTTAATTTCTTAAGATGGCCATTTCGAAAACTAATGTCTCTTCAGTGCAGATGTACAGTTATACATCATATCAGAATTTGTGTGCTCTATAAATATGAAAGTATGACAGAAAATTACTTAAGGGGGTCGAGTTTCTTTCAACGAACACTCGATATTCTTGAGATTTATCAATTTAAGAACGGTAAAATATTTTTCACATGGATCACATTTTTCATGGTCACAAAATGCATCGAATATACAAGATACAGATATCATCTCCCAATATATTTTCATATATTTGAAAGCATATGAGTGCTAATGGAAAATACAGGAAAAGTCTAGAGACAATCGTTTCCCGCCTAAATTTGACAACTTGTATATCGAAAATTTTCATATGGATTTATTTCGTTTTTTTTTTTTTGCTTATCTTCTTCTCTGGGCTCTGTATGACTTGTCATGCGACCTCCGTGAATAAACTGGAAACGTTGTTACCAGGTAGGATTTGCCTATGTGGTACTATGAAATTTGCTTGATTTTTGGTTCCTGTTCACGGAAGTGAGAAAGTCGGATGACGGTTTTAGTGCATTATTTGTTGAAAATGAAAGTAGAACGAGATTGAGAGACCCTATTGGCAGATCTTTTCAAACAAAAGGTAACAGTTTAACTCTACATACAATTTTCTTAGACTCCAACTGCCTTAAATTAGATAATATATTTTACCTGTGACTTTCTTCAGGTATTCTTGAAGTTTATCAGTCTTTTTGTCTGTATCCAGTCTTACTAGTCGGCCCTTTTCTGCGGAACAATAATCAGCAGCTTTGTCATACTGAAGAGCAGTTTCAACTGCTTTTACACACAGATTTTCCATTAGTTCCTTGTAGCCACCAATTTCACAGATTTCTGTTAAGAAATTTGAAACAATAGGGTCTGTAAGTCTCGTCATGTGACACCGAGAAATCACGATAAAATTGCCATTTGAAAACTTTTCCCGCAAAAATATGACGTTGCAGGATTATGACGTTCAAATGTTTTGCTTTGAACGTCATATGTTTTTGTTTAAAATGCAACTTCCGGGTACAAGTTCTGGTCCCGGAAGTTCCAAAATTAGACGAGACTTACAGACCCTATTATGAGGATGGTGTAGGCGATGGGGGTCCTTCTGCCTGAATCTTTCAAATTCCGAATTCCCGAGACATAAGATTATCGAAATGGCCATATGTTACTTCGGTATTTTGTTTTTGCCATGATAAATGAAATTTTAAATCCCCGTTCCCATAGAATTACAATGCAAATCTTGGATTCCGTTAAGGGTTTATTGCTAAATAAGACTGAGCTTCTCCCGGTGTCCCGATATAATTTTCTTTTGCTCCTCTTTACATGTTCCTTCAGTACCATATGTTACGGTAGGAAGTAGAATAAGGGAGACAAAACTCAGTAAAAGGAATACTATTTTCTCTTTTTTTGTTTCCTGCTATATGAATGCAATCAATGTGGATATTTGCTGAAAATGTTACCACAAACGCCATATTAGATCTTGTAAGGAAACAATAAAAAACTTTAACAAATCGGAATTATAAGAACAAAAATTCAAATGAATATAACATGACTGCAGACACCAAAAATTAAGTTTTCCAAAAGGAGGCACGTTGCCTTGCACAAGCCAGTGCTTGTAGAGCGTCATAATTTGTATTTTATAAAGAAAAAAACTTGAAAAACTTACGTTTGACAAAATGTACTGTTCCGGGTTCTGATACCATTGTCTTCAGCGGTCTTGTTAGTGTAAATAAACATTTACACGTTTCGATATCGTTGTTCTGGTTATAAAACATTCCAACTGCCTTTTCTACATTCTCGCACAGGCAGACGCACTCAATCATGCTCCGGGCTTTCAAAGGTGAACCTACAAGTGTCGCAGCAGTCTTACTTTCTCTTTCCATATCTCGTGTCCACAAAGTAGAGTCAATTCCTGAAATAAAATTCCAAATGAAATTTGAGTTTTTAAATACATTTAATTCGACATTGTATAGTTATGGTACAGTTTTTAATTCCTTATGTCGTCACCCATACTTGTTAGATTCTGAGTAGGGAAACTGAGCATGTTATTTTCAATAAGGGATTTTTGAGTCATGTATATCATCGGAAAAAAAAATCCTTTACTATGCAAAAATCAACACATCGAAAAGGAAATCACTCATTTATTACACTGTTGATCTAAAGGTGATTTTTATTTAATCCATTTGTATGCTCCAGATTAATTGTTTTTCGTCAAATAAAATTTAGTGTAAGAATTGCCATGTGGAAATAATTATCACTGGGGTGGAAGTGCGTATCGAGAATTTCCTGATTTACGTGAATGGCATTTAATTTCTATAGATGCGACTCGATTAAGTGCCTTATTGGTGTCCATGTGCACCTTTTGTGGTATTTTTGTTATTGACTTAAATCAGGCATTTAATCGAGTCGCATCTATAGAAATTAAATGCCATTGACACAAAAAAAGGAAATTCTCGATACACACTTCGGTCCTAGTGATTATAATTACATTTCAATGTCTTAAACAGTTTGTTTTAGGAAGCAGTAGGTCAGGAATCCAGTCGTTCATGCTTACTACAATTTGAGGCAACCATTTCTACGTTCAATTACCTAAGATTTATTATATCTAAAGTCTCATATTAAAGATAGTATAAAAAAAACGGTTTTGCATCTTTCAAGAACAAAAAAGGCACACTTTATCCCAAATCTTATTTAGTTCATTACACCTGGTTGGGCGAAAACAATTGAAATTATTCTGGTATTAATAAGGAAGCTCGTGAAATGAGCTGTTTATTTCCTAAAAACGGTAAGAATCACTAAAAATAAATCACAAACTTTACCTTTAATGTTGTTAAAAAAGTCAAAATATGCATTTTATAAGATTCATATAGATCAGTAACATTAATAATTTTGAAACCTGTCAATAAAAAAATTAAGAGAGTTATTGTCCCCTGTGAAGTAGATATATCGTGAAATGGTCGATAGAAAAGTAGTATTAGTTTGAGTTTAGTTTAATTAATGGGTGGTTTTCTAATGGCCCTGTCATTTGTTCAATGTCTTTAATAAAAACCCGCTCGAGGGCAACAAGGGCTCTTTCAGCTCCCGAAGGTCATTGTTAACGACCAAGAACATAAGCAAAAAACATGTTGGACAAAATTGAAAATTTTGATGTCTTTACTTCGCTAAATAAATTGTACGCTTGACGCGAGAAAAGAATTTCTTACATCCATGATAGATAACTCAATCTTTAATGGGATCTCAAGCAAGAACCTAGTATTTTCTCAACATGAGGTCGATTAAAGTGTGGTGTAAAATTTGATATTATGTAATACTTTATTAAGAAAATGCTATGTTTAAAAAAACGTGTTCTTGTAAGGTCTCGAAACAAAATATTGTCGGCATATATTCCTTTACACCCTTTCATTTACATTTTATACTTCTGTTAAATTTGCTATTTTGAAATTCACTACATATAGCATATTCTTCCAAATCGGACAAAAATTTCAAAACACAGTTTTTTTTATAAATTCCTAGAGAATTCTGTATACAATATATTGGGAAAAATAAATACACCACACATACGATTATACAGATGAAACAAAAATGTCGACCAAACGAAAAAGAAATCAAAGATTGTTCGTGGCACGAAACTTTAATCATCTGTAAATACTTAGAAACGATATATAGAATAATGGAATTTTGTTTAGGATACAAAAAATATTGTCGACATAATGGACGAGCCCATTTTGCTGACCCGAAAGCCGATTCTATTTGGAACCTTACTATATCTAATTTTTTTAAATTTAGTTGAAAACTAAGGAGTATCTCCCTAATGCAAAGCTTTGTCCTAAGCTAATATTGGCTTTCTGTTTAGATAATCTTTGGTAATTTGTTCTCTATCAGTTTTTAAACACCTTTGACTTTATGGTCTTCAAAACATTTTGATTGTATCCGCACTGAAGAAACATGAGTTGTCGAAACGCGCATATGCAGAAACAAAGTTCACAGTAACCTCGGTATTTAGTTACTTCTAAAAGACAATTATAAACCTGAGTCATCGACTGATAAGCCAAAGACAAATTTATAAAAATCTGACATGTATCAATAGAACAGAAAATGGTGGCTTAGCAAGTTCAAAAATATTTAAAGAACATTAAAATATACATCAAAGTTATTTAATCATGAGTTAAGTAATAAGGACAACTGCACATATTTTTTATTTGAGGAATTGTATTGCCTGTAAGTGCCGTGATGTGACGCCGAGATTTCACGATAAAATTGAAATTCGAAAACGTTTTGGATTGTGACGTTTACTTTATTGTTTGGTACATCATATATTGTCGTAGAAAATGCAACTTCCGGATACAAAAACTGTAGCCGAAAGTTTCAAAATTGAACAAGACTTACATACCCTTTTGTGAACCCCACGTAATCTGCATGAATCATCACTATTTTTGATAAAAGAATAAAGAAAGTGACATTTTTTAGGTATTTGCTGTCTGAAGTATTAATCTGATAAATAAGTTGATCAAGTAGTGCACTAAGAGAACGAAACCCGTTTTTTTTTTTTTTTTTTTTTGTTTTTTTTTGTCCTTCTTTCTCAATAATCGCATAAACTATTATCTTTTTGCCGAAGAAAAAAATACAGTTATGAATTATCATATTTAATTATCCTTAATTTTCTTTATTGTGACAAGGTACTTGGAACTGAGCTTTGAAAAAGACATTAAGATAGACTATATGGTAATCTTATTACAAGGCTAAAAGGTCTAAAGTTTTGATCTGATCTATAAGTATCAAAGGATTATATAAATTATTAACATAGCAAATAACAAAAAATTGATCAAGTGGTTCACTAAGAGCACGAAAAGCGTCATTTTGTAATTGCAACATACACTTAACCTCTCAAAAGACCAAAGCACGGCTGTGCACGGGCGTTTTTTTTTTTCAGTAATCGTATAAACTTATTTTCATTTTACCGAAGAAAAAAAATGCAGTTATAAATTATCCTTTCTAATGAAGTTTAATTTTCTTTATTGTGACAAGATACTTGGAACTGAGCTTTACGATAAACTTACTACAGGGCTAAAAAAGATAACTACAGTTTTATAAGAAAAATATATGAGGTTTATAGAGCTAGGAGCAGGGTAATGTCGACAGATACGGACAGCTTGAATATAGCTCAGAAGAGAGCTGGGAAATGGATAGAGGACCAGAAAGAGAGGTGAAGACAGACCTAGGAACTGTTTAACATAAAGAATGAGTTCAGACAAGAGCTCAAATATTGTTGAATTAAGATAATAAATTATGAAACTACAGAAAAGTTAGCGTAAGTTATCATAATTTTCGTAATGTCTGACTTCGAATGTAAAGTTGCAAAAAATGTAGTGTTAAAATTACACAAAATGTATATGAAATTAAAGAAAAAGTTACCGTAAGTCTGACTTAGGCTTAGAAGTTGTTAAATTATGACAACTTTATGAAACTGAAATTAAAGAAAACAAAAAGTGTTTAAATTTATCTTCAATCCTGGCTTAAAAAAAGTTTCTATCGTTGTTTATGTTTGTCTTTTGTCATTTTATTGTTTTTCTTGTGCTGTTGCCTGAAAGATCGTGGCATGTGATTGTTTTTTTCGATCATTTTAAGTGTTTCCTGTTATCTTTTCTACATTAATTTATATGATGACAATTATATTTAATTATATTAAGCTAAAGACAATTAACAAAGAGTATTGAAAGTTATCGTAACTCAGTTTTGGCTTATACTTAAAGTTCTTTGATTAAAATTGTACGAAACTTTAGAAAACAAAGAGTTTTGCAAATTGTCATAAATTCTGGCTGAGACTCAAAGGTTTTTAAATGAAGATAATAATATGAAACTAAAGAGTATAAAGAGTTTTGTAAGTTATCGTAAGGTCTGACATATGCTTCAACGTTGTTGTGCTATGATAACTATAGTAAACTAAGGAATACAAAGAGTTTTGCAAATTATCTTAAATATTAAGAAAATGGATGACAGGACTAAAAATTATAATTACATGCCACAATCTTCCATGGAACTAAACATGAAAAACACGAATAAGACAAAAGACAAACGTAGACGATAGGAACTCGGGACAGCCGGACTTGGTACCGGCACCAGCAAAAGTCAGCGGTAGGGTTAAACCGGTTTATGGGTATTAAACTAAAGAAAACGAAGAGTTTTAAAGTTATTATATATCCTGGATTAGACTCAAACGTTTTTGTATGATAATATTATGAAACTAAAAAAAGGAGTGTCGAAAGTTTTAGAAAATTCTGGCTTATGCTTAATAGTTGTTGTATTAAGATAATTATGATTAAAACTGAAGAAAATAAAAAGTTTTGTGAGCATCAGTGGATCTAGACTTTGAAAAAAGGGAAGGTTCCGATAAGGTTCTAGAAAAAAAGGGTTTCGGTCGTTTTGTTTTTTGTTTTTTTTTTCGTCATTTATTTTCAATTTTTTTCAAAATTCTGCACAAAATTGTTAAAAAAAAATTGAAAATTGGGGATTCGAACTCTCGGAACCCCCTGGATCTGCCAATAGTAAGGGTATCATCTTTTTCTTTTAACGAAACTAGAACAAACGGCGTAGAATGCCTTACCTTTGATAATTATGACTAACATCAGAAATAAGGAATGCGTCATGGCTGTCAGTTCATACAACAATACAGCATGACGTGTCTAGATCAAGTAAAAATCATTTAAAGACATGTAATGCAAACCACCGGATAATCCTTCGCAAAGTTATGCATGCTGATTGCATTACTTATATATATCGCCGACAATAATATTGTGTGAGGTCTAATTACCTATAGTACCTTACATAACATGAACTACGCCCTACAAACGTTTCAACGGAAAATGTAAGGTAAGATTATTGATATATTGGAGAAACTTTAGAACATTCCAGAATCCCCGAAGGAGAAATGGAAGTTAATATAATAGAAAAATAAAAATGTCTTATTGATGTGTCTGCAATGAGACACATTTTACTTTCAAGAAAGGCATTACAAAATTATACAATGTATTTGAAAATTTCGATATCGTAAAGAATGTGGCACACTCCATATCTTAAAAATAGGCCAACATACATTGTTTCTTTGCTTTTCCGATGTTGCCACTGTCCTTGGATTATTCGTTTCAAACTGGCGGTTCGGTTCTCACTTTCTTTACTATACAAGGTCTAAGACAAAACCATATATGTCTCAAAAGAACGCTTCATCAATTGTCATTTGAAGTTGTGCCTGTTTTCTGAATTAACGAGACGGGATAGTCAAGAATTGAATGCAATATTTTGTTGCTTTTTTGGTGTGTAATAGCGTGGACAGTAGCACATTGCGCACTAGAGCTTCGTATGAAAAATGTGCGACCGATCCCGGTCCACAACAAAAAAAAAAATATTGCGTTCAATACTCATAATTACATTCCGTAAATAGAATGCGAGTGTTCACGCAAAAATACTCAATGAAAATCGTGGATGGTGCACCGTTTCTTTTTCTATATCACTCAGTCGTCTTTGTTTAGTTTACTTTTCTCGTTGTCAGTATTGTAAGAAAACTTAAGGTTGACTGGGCGGAGTTACCTGTCACTCAGGATTTGATCTATCCAAATCATGAAAAGGTACGATAGGCAAGATAATCATTGATCCGATTAACAGATCAATAATTGTTTAATTGGATTGTGAAAGTTTGTGAACACTCAATACTGGCTATAAGCACTGGGGCGTTTTTGCTTTTTTTTATGATCTATGGGTTTGACATCCGATTTTAATCTAATTTATAAAGAACATATTAAATCATGGATTCAATAAAATACATGTACACTCCTATTTGCAACATCAAATATGTTTCGGACATTAATATCTCCCTATGCTTAAGAAATATGAACTATATTGTAAGTTACCAGTTATGACACCAGACAAACCAAAAGATGGTCAGATGATAGAGTGTATCCTATCGGATGCCCAGTTTCATATATAATATGAATTATCAATTCTTCATTGATTTTTTTTTTACATTTTTGTTCGTTTGTTTTCTTTTTATATTTTTTAAAAAATTTTTGCGTTTATTCTACATAACTTTTAACAAATAACATAAATAGTACCACAGATAGTGTTACAATAAAAGTCAATTCATAAAGTTAATCTCTTGCAGTGTCGTCATCACTACTGCTGCTGTCCTCGGCTAGGTCGATAACTAATTGTTCCATCTGTTGGTCAATGGCAATGTCTTTGCGGCGGTATTCGTTTTCAATGTCTACAACATGTTGGCAATAATGTTCCCAATTTTGAATGCTGATGTCCTCAAAAGCAGATTTAGTAATGTCTAAGACATCGTTAGTTCTGTAGGTCATATTTCGGCTCGCTACAATTTTCTTCAGCTGCGACCAAACCAGTTCAATTGGATTCAAGTCCGGATGATATGGTGGAAGTCGGAGGATTATATGTCCGCGGTCTTTTGCTATATCGTCGATTACATATTGCGGATCAACTTTATGTGACTTTGCCAATGCTAACAACTGAGGACGGAGCATCTTGCTGTCAAATCGAATTCCGTGTTTCGTAAGCCATGCCTGGATGTCAGCTTTGCGCGTACTGGACGTTGGACATTTTTCGGATTTAACAGAATGGCACAAAGCATTGTCCATTACGACTATAGATTTTTCATGCAGATTGTCTAGAAGTTTTTCAGTAAACCACTTCTTGAAATTCTCCCCGTTCATTTCCTTGTGGTAATCACCAGTGTTGGATGTAGCTTTGGAGACTAATAATGCTCCCGGAACAAACCCTTTATTTCCACCAGCATGAACCTCAATGAGTCTTTTTCCTCTACTAATAGGTAAAAGGACGCCGCTTTCCTCGGTACTCTGCCAGCAAAACTTTGCCGTGTATGAGGTGTCTATCCACGTCTCGTCTGTATAGACTATGTTTAAGTTCTGTTCCCGATACTCATTAATTTTCTGCAGGAAACGGACTCTCATATCTACAATGTAATGTCATACTGCTCTACCAAAACTTTTCTTCGGCCTTGCGAGCGCTTCCACTTGAATCCCAGATTTTTGATAATTTTTCTTAAATGTGTCTTGCTGCCATCAAAATTAATGTCAGTTTTTAAAACTTCGTGCAATTTGGCAATGGTAGGCAATTGACGACGAACCGTGTAAAATTCATGTATCTTTTGGCGAATTACAGATTTGTCAAAGTCATCAACCGGCTTTCTCGGCTGCCGTTCCTTAGATTTTGACGGTGACGAAAATGTTCCAAGATCCGCTTTTTCTTTTCGGATGCGCCGCACAGTGGACTCGCTTAACGATGTTGCTTCTGCAGTTTTTTTAATAAAAGATTTCGATGGTACCGACGTAGGAGCGGATATCTGGGCCTCGAAATATTTAGATACATTATGTACAATTTCTTTTGATTGTGAATTTAGAATTTTTTTCTCCCAATGTGCCATGTTGTCAGGCAGAGACCGAACCGAATAATGACATCAAACGCTTCTGATATACCAAATGCGCGCACTTGCGAGAGAACCTCATTGGGATATTTTCATTTCAAAATAATATCCAATTAACATTTCATTAATACCATTCGTATTTATTCGAATATTTTTTCATAACTTTTACTACTTTAATCATGTTTATATTTTTATGTAAATAAAGCCACCACCCCCGCAACAAATAGGTAATATACAGTGTGCATAAATCATAATACCAGTTTATTTTTACCTTCATGTGCCTTACAAAAAACGAAAAGTCTTACATATACTATGTACAAAATAATTTTCAGAAAAATGTTCACTACTACGTTAAGTATACCCGATTGTTAATAATTAACTTGATTGACAATCATTAACACCTTATGTTGACACTACACCGAAAAGTAGATTTACCCAAGTTCGAAGTTCAAGGCAGACACCGCCCAGTCAACCTAAAGTTTTATTACAACATGATTGACGACACATGGAATTAAAAACTGTACAATAACTATATAATGCCATAATTAATTTACTGTAAACTGAAAAATTTTCGCGCCATCTTTTTTTTCGCGGTTTTCAAAATAAATTTCATTTCGCACAGTTTTTAATTCACGTTGATCGGTCGAGGTACTTAATCCCCCAAATGATTCAAAATAATCGTGTCAGTTTTACTTTCGCGCTTCGTCCATTAAAGCGAAAATAAATTTGTTGCCAAAATTTCCATGTTTATCGTAATATAAAAATTCAGTTTCATCTGAAACTATTATTTCAGGAATTGACTCTACTTTGTGGACACGAGATATGGAAAGAGAAAGTGAAACTGCTGTGACACTTGTAAGTTTACCTTTGAAAGCCCAGAGCATAATTAAATGCGTCTGCCTTTGTGAGAATGTAGAAAAGGCAGCTGGAATATTTTACAACCAGAACAACGATATCAAAACGAGTAATATATGTTATTCGGGAATCTTCGCAGGGGATACGGGTTCATATTCCCTGTCTGTGTTTTATATCCCCTGAGCCGTCAGGCGAAGGGGATATAGGACACAGACAGGGAATATGAACCCGTATCCCCTGTGAAGCCCGAATAACTTTTATATTCTGCTAGAAGTGCTATAATTTTTCTTTTAAAGGCGTTTAAAAATTGTGAGTTTGCTACCACGGGGATACGGTCTCATATCCCCTGTCAAGGTAACCAATCAAATTGCAGGGTTTACCTGGATATTTCACTTCAGCAGAATATATAATTATATACACTAACAAGACCATTGAATACAATGATATCAGAGCCCGAAACAGTGCATTTTGTCAAGCGTAAGTTATTCAATTTGGTCGTTAACAATTTAATACAAATTACGATTTTCTACTAGCACTGCCTTGTGCATGGCAAGGTTCCTCCAATTGACGACCTTAATTTTTTTTGTGTTTTCAGTCATGCTGTATATTCATCTGATTTTTTTTTTGTTTCGATAATGTTGATTCGTTATGATTGTTTCTTTATTGTCTCCTTTCATGGAGTTTGTGCATACCATTTCCACAAAAATTCACAGTGGATTGCACTCATATAATTTCCATTTTGCAGATGAGAGTTCTTTTCCCCTATTGCCCTATTGCTATTTTTCAACCGTAATATATCGCGCTATAGTCATAAATAATGAGTAGTGAAAGGCATTATATCGGGACATCGGGATCAGCTGTTTGATTAAGCAGAAATTCGAAGAAACCCTTAACGGAACCCGGGATTTGCATTCTTATTTCTTGGAGTACGGGATTTAAAATTTTATTTTTCCATGGGTATTTGGGATTTGAAAGATTCCCGTACAAAACTCTCAACCCCTTCACAACCCTCTAGAAATAACAAAATACCGAAGTTACTAATAATTTAGTTTCTCCGTTTGCGCATTTCAACAACTTGTATCTCTTCAGTGCAGATCAAATCAAAACAATTGGAAATCCATATACCAAAATATGCTATAATTGTAGTTGGTACAGCTTCTCAGGACGACAAAGCTGCTTCTCATTGTTCTGTAGAAAACGGCCGACTTGTTAGACTGGATACAGACCAAAAGATAGATAAGCTGCAGGAATATCTGAAAAAATTCACAGGTAAAATAAGAGTAAAACATACTTAAACCGGTGCTAGGGGCCGTCTTAAACTTACTATGAGGTATGAGCAAAGCTCATTGTTGAGCTTTGCTCATACCTCATTGACTTCAAGATGAAGAACAACAATAAAAGCGTTGTTCCTTTGCTTGTTTTTACCATGTATTTGTAGAGACTTTGTCTCCTGTGCATTTACTCCATATCCTTACATTCACCATTAAACTCGCCTAACAAGCTTATAAAAACCTTTATTCATAATGGTTATAATTACGGCATTGTCGTCAAGTCATTACGTATGGCTTTCTTTGGTTTTAACATTGATTTTTCGACAGGGTCTTTGCATTTTAACTAAACACATTCTTAATATCTAAAATCAGTATTGCATGGACACGGGTTATGTATTCCCGTATATACATGAAATCATTATGCTAAACTCCTCACAGGAAGGGATCTTGATGGAAGCTGTATACTGAGGGTACAATATACAATATACAATGCAATCAAAATAGATGCGCATACCAACACTCTGCAGAGTTTCAAACTAAACTGATTACACAAATAGGAAACTCTAAGTAATATATCATGAATATTGTTGAAACTGTGTTAAGTTTGAATTGAATTAAAAATAGGAAAACAATATAAAAAATCATTTACTCTTGCAGCACACCAACATTTTTGAATGTCAATAATGATTTAAAGACCTATCTCACAATTAGATATGATTCAGAGTTCTCTCCCTTTGTATTATTATACTTTTTCATATATGAATCAAATGTACTTTAAATTTTCAAATAATACAATTCGCAGTTAAGCTTTACAAAAATTGCTACATGTACTTATCACTAAATTTGAATGAATTCAATACATAATTATAATTACTTCAGGGGTTGAATTCTAAAAATGTAAATTTTTTAAAGGTGTAAATAGATATTAAAGAATTCTTCTGTTATATATATAACAAATAACGTTAAAGTATTATAGATCTCTATACCACAGACAGGCTGCAAACGAGAACATAACTCCATACAAATATAAAATTAATGTTATCCTCTCATGCACAAGTCCTCTGTGGTAAACTGGCCTATGTTTTTATTTTCAAGAAACTTAATACAGGATCCGATTTAAACATAACTATTTTTCTCATAAAAGAATCATACAACAATATAATAATTTTCCTTACATAGAAATATACTATGTAAGTTTGTTTTAGTAATCATTAACAGTGGAGTATAGACCTAGAAAAGCTATTTATTTCCCTCTGGGTCCCCATTCTTATTTCACTTTTAGAACGGGGCATATTTTTCTGTTTTTATACCCCGCTTTAGCGAGTGGTATTTTGTGATCATGGTGTCCGTCCGTCTGTCTGTTCGTTCGTCTGCCACAGGGTACCTACCACGTGGCGACAACTCCTCCTAGATGACTAGATGAAATTCACTTACACTTTCACAGAATTTTCAGTACATATTGCTATTGTGCACCAGCTTTATGAAAATTTTGATTTGATTTGACTTTTTTCAGGAATTTAATGGGGAAGCGGTGGTATGATAATAGGGAGCTTTGTTCACAGTTGTTTTTTTTTTTTTTTTGGTTTATATTGTTATAGGTAAAGAACAAGGTTACTTTGTAAAAATTAGACTCCGAATCGGAGAAAAAATATACAGGAGAGATATGATTATAATGTTAGGGTTTATGATCGGTAATATATTTATCTAGTTTTGAGGACTTGCATGTTTTTTATCAGATTAACGGGATTTCAATGGGCACATGCTGTGCACCTCTTCTAGCCGATCTGTTTTTCAACTCTTTTGAAGCTGAATTCCTCGAAGGGTTATATGGATGATATTTTGTTATTCCTTGGCCTTCATCTTTAAATTGACATCAGATTTAGACTACAAACTAAGCTTTATGAAATACGCTTTTACTTCATTTTTATAAATGTAACCTTCCCTTTTCTTTGATGCTACATTCAAACATTGTAGGCATATGGAGTTTACATCCCCAGTTCATTCTCTACTCAAGGGCCTGTGGTCGATACAGTGATTTCCTAAATAGAGAACGGTTGCTCATAAATAGGGTACTTAAACAAAGGCATTTACCTATAACTCGAAGTCATCACTGCAGAAGTTTTACGATCGACTTCATGATCTTGTGGACCGCTATAGGATATCTGTTTCCCAGATGACAACATTCCCTATTAAAGCTCAAGATTGTTGTTTCCTCTATAGTATTTGTCTTTACTACCAGATTTGACATGTTCAACATGGTGGGTATCTTTTAAGATGCTTACTCTACCATTGCATCTGCTATCATCCATTTTTTTATTGGGTCCGTGTTAATCTGTGTACGTGCATGTTTCTTCCTTTTGCTTTTCTGTTCCGTACTCATGTGATGTTTTGTTTCTTTGTTTTTCTGTTGTAACAATTGTCTTTGGATTATTCGTTTAAGACTGACGGTTCGGTTCTCCCTTACTTTAAGGAGGTTTGCTCCTCATATTTTGGGATTTCTGTCAGATTTTCGGAGTCCTCGGGTTTTATCCATTTAAAAGCATTATAATTTTTTTGCCCATTGACCCCCTTATTTTTTTTCCATAATTTCATTATATACATTTTTGTGAGCATTCTGTAAAAAATTTATTGAATCCTATTTATTCATTCACATTCATTCAGAGTCAAACCTTGCTAATGTTAATCCTAGGAAAAATCAGAGGAGTTCAGTTTCCAGCCAAAATTTCAATCACTTAAATTTCAAAAAACGAGATGACCATATCAATTTTTTCACTTCAATTACTTCTTTTTCATTTTTCTAACTAAAAATCATGTTTATCTGCTTGTTGTCATCTATGGCAACACCGCCTGCACTATGACCAGCGCCCAACTAATGTTCATCGTGTACTATGTTACAACTCTAGATTTCCTACGAAGAGGAATGACCCGGTTACCGAAAGTTTTATATAGCCTAGGTGGCCGAGTGGTCTAGGGCGCGGGACATAGTGCAGGCGGTGTTGCCATAGATGACAACAAGCAGATTTTTTGGTGTTCAAATCCAGCCGACGACCTTGCTGGATTTTCCGATGTTAACAGGTTTAAAAAGGTGATTTTCATCACTGTTGACATTCGTAATCATATATTCTGCCTTTGCAGCTCATCCTACCAACACATTATCATAAAATAAATTACATGGCTTTAAGATTTGATTATTAGCCCAAGGTCACCTGTGTGTATCGATCGGTTTAGCTCGGTGTAAATGCACTATGTATGGTTAATGTAAGTAGATAAAATATAAAAAGAAAACAAACAAACAAAAAAGTAAAAAAAAAATCAATGAAGAATTCATATTATATATGAAACAGGGCGTCCGATAGAATACACTTTATCATCTCACCATCGTTTGGTTTGTCTGGTGTCATAACTGGTAACTTACAATATAGTTCATATTTCTTATTTCTTAAGCATAGAGAGATATTAATGTCCCAAATATATTTGATGTTGCAAATAGGAGTGTACATGTATTTTATTGAATCCATGGTTTAATATGTTCTTTATAAATTAGATTAAAATCGGATGTCAAACCCATAGATCATAAAAAACAAACAAAACAAAAACGCCCCAGTGCTTATAGCCAGTATTGAGTGTATAAAAACTTTCACAATCCAATTCAACAATTATTGATCTTTTAATCGGATCAATGATTATCTTGCCTATCGTACCTTTTCATGATTTGGAAAGATCAAATCCTGAGTGACAGGTATTTCCACTAGTCAACCTTAAGTTTTCTTACAATACTTGTTAGATTCTTAGTAGAGCAAATTTAGATGGAAAGCAACTAAGGACGTTGAATTCTCGGAATACCGAATCTTGTAATTCACAATTAAACGTATTATAAAAAAAGAAACAAAAATAAACGGCTTTCTGTTCAATGTCGAATGGAAAACGCGCACTGAATCCTAAATCATATTTAATTCCTTACACTTGCTATTGAAAATATTATGGTATTGATAAGAAGCTCATAAAATGATCGGTTTCTTTTGAAACGGTACATTTATATTTGATATGTTTATTTCTTCCTAAGTACGGTAAGAATATCCAAAACCAAGTCGCAAACTCTATAATGTTTTTGGAAAAAGTAAAAATCTTCAGGTACCGGTAGTCGATAAAAATGCTTTATGGGAGTTGTTGTTGTCAAGTATCGTTTATTAGAGATGTTTCACATTTTGACGTAAGAAAACGTAAACGTATGGGGACTAGTTATTGCACAAAAATTTTTAAAAAGTGAAAGTGAATTTACAGATTTAAACACCTCCAAGTACAATGCTGAGATTCTTTAACTAAATAGTCATGTAAGCTAAGCAGTTAAAAAAAGGTTAATTCTGTGCCATATATCCCCTTCGTCTCGTTTCGTCGCTTTCGTTTGTACGTGTGACATACGCAAGAGACGAACGAAAAAGCAATCGAGTTGTCCTTAAATTAAAAAATAGATAGGCAGTTCTCATTAATTCATTTCAACAATCAATGTGAAAAGGTAACAATTCGATGCAACAGGACAAAGTTCAAGAAATAAAATTTAACTTGTGATCTGCTACATGCAGTACTCCAACCTTACGATCATCAAACATTGATCATATCCATTTAATATGCCCTGTGCATTATACACAAAGTCTCTACTTAAATAAAAAAAACGTGCATTTCTCTTATTTTTTTGTATCAGCTTTATAAAATATTTTCAAATACATTTCCTACAATGCGAATTTTGTCAGTTTGATGAACAAAAACGATCAGTTTATGTTGAGATTTCCACTTTAACCATAGACTTTTCATTTGAATTGATAATTAAGTACATGTAAAAGCATTTTGTTTTCTATATTGTTTAAAAATTCCAATTGCTAATGCAACGTCCAATTTCATTGGTCAACGTCATGAACAACAAAAAAGTTATTTCTCGATAAACTTTTCTTGCCCATTAATACACTACGACGTTAAAAAGTGCAGTATATGGTGACGTAAAAATCAGTGACAACATTGTTCAAAGTTCAAAGGATTGGAATTATAAGAAATAAAAGTAATTTTGGAGGAGTTTATGGATGTGTAAACGCGGCCTTTCACTCACGAACTCTACATAAAGTCCTTCGGACTTTATTTAGTTTGTGAGTGAGTCGGCCGCGTTTACACATTGATAAACTCCTCCAAAATTACTTTTATTCCTATACAATATTTTTCATATCCATTTCAATTAATCGGTATAAAGTTGTCATCGTACAGTTATATAAAAGAAGTATATGGTATTATATGGATATGAATGCTATTTTACAGTTGAGACCTGCTCGCTGATCTTTCATGTATCTCTTTTATAAAGGGAAAATGGGGGTCTTCTGTCGTAAAGCACATGACATTAGATTGACTCGTTCGAGAATCCGTAAACATATTCCTATCTCGAATGGAATTTTGGCTGTTCTGTCTTTCATTATAACATTCATCATTTTTTATTCAGTATCATTGAATTTTTCAAAATACACGTGACTTTGCAAACAATAGAGTTAACTTGTAAGGGTTGTATAAGGATAATAGGTTTTTTTTTGTTTTGTCTGCTTGTTTGTTTTGTTTTGTTTTTTGTTTTTATTTTTTATTTTATTTTTTTTTTGCGGAAGGGGAAGGAGATGGTGATACACTTTATGAGAACATGGATTTGGGATTTAACATGTGTATGACAAAAGTTGAACCTCGAATTAGTGCATATTTCTATTTTATTGTCTGAAACATGTAATGTTTTTGAAGCCAAAAACATTAGAGCACGTAACAAAATGGTATACATGTATTTCTGATTTCGATATTTTTAATATTTCAAAATTCTCTCATTTCATCATATAAAGGAAATGTCATTATTCAAATAGTTTTTTGTGGTCACAAAAGTCGGCGGGAATTCAAGGCGGAAATTCAAGGCAATATGTCGAAAAAAATGTATATCAATTTGCATATTTTTTGTCAAACAAGCAGACATTAAGAATCTAACACCAGGGGAAGGGCAAGACAGGAGAATCTCAGACACCCAAGGGTAAGATTTCCAGTCTCGGACGAAGCTTGCTGAGTCCGAGATGATTGAAATCTTACCCGAGGGTGTCTGAGATTCTCCTGTCTCGCCCTTCCACTGGTGTTTGATTTTATTTCTCACTGTATTCACCCTAAAATATACTTAAATCCACACAAAAATATCATCCCCTTTCGTCTGTTTACATAAGGAGTTATGTCCCTTTTTGCAACGTCATAAAATTAGGAATGTATACCCGAGCGCGCCATATTTTAAAAGACGATTTTTCTCGTTCTTATAATGGAAATTTCATTTCAAATCCTATAATTATTTTATAATACGTAGATTAATTACACTCATGATCACTAATGGGGACAGATGTAGACTACAGACCCTAATGAGCAAAACACAATATTTGCCGGTGAACTGCACGTGATTTTTTTGTCTTACACTAGTGTAAGACAAGGAAATCTCACACCGCTAAAAATAGGAACTGCTCTGTCTCAAAAGTGAGAAAAATCTGATTATGATTTCAAATTAAATTTATTGGTAAATACCCTTTGTAAAACAATAATTTTCACGTTAGTCGGTTTTATATTTTGTGAGTGTTTTTAGTTTAAAGAATATTAGATTCTAGAAATAATTAACTTTTTTTTCTTTTTATTTCTGCCTTTTTTCCTCTATACGGAATCACTCATTATCGACAGCACAGGGAGGTATTAGTGTATCAAGAACTGATATGTATTAGTATTGTATAGGGAAGTAAATGTTGATGGTACTTTATAGTACATTAAGAAAAAAAATATAGAGTAGCCATGCTGTTTAAAAGTAATATATCGCACGCCGTGAAAGTATTCATATGGTCCGTGATTGAAGAAGGTTTTATCCGCAATAGATAAGTCGAGATAGAAAGTAAAAATGTTTTTCGAGATAGAAAGTAAAATGTTTTCGCGTTTTTGTTACGATTTATTCATATCTATCTTCATTTCTCAATACTTATTGTACAGGATTTCATAATGTTGACATTGTTTTGTACCGTAATATTTAAAATATTTATCAACTGGCATTGTTTGGTGATTTCACAGACTTGGCAAGCTACCAGTACAAGGTTGCACTCGACCGGTAACAGACCCTTCAATATTTGAATTGTGAATAATGTCTAATGTTTTTTGTGTTGCTGGGATGATCATTTCATAAGCTTGACAAAAATATTTATTTAATGAGTCTTAGAAATAATCTATAAATAATATTGGAAATGAATAACTGTTACATTATATCCTCAGCTAAGGGTCCCCTTCGTGTCAGTTAGGTTACGGTTCGTCGTGAGAGGTTCCTTTCGTCGAGTTAAGTCGATGTTCATCGGAATATGAAACATCTCTATCAGGCATATCTTGAAAGTGGTCGGTAGACAAGTGGTTATTAGTTTAAGTTTAGTTTAATAAATGGGTGGTTTCACAATTGCCCTGTTATTTGTTAACAATCTTAAATAAAAGCCCACCAAAGGAAGGCTGTAATAGTCCAAATCAACAATTGCCATTTAAGCTTCCGAAAGTCATTGTTACCGAAAAACAATATAAGAATAAAAATTGAAGATCGGAATATTTTTGACTTCTGAAATAAATTTAGTGTCGTTTCTTCCCGATTAGCTGCGCTCCATTTGAAAAACAAACGAAACTTCTTAAACCTGTGAAAGATAACTCTATCTTTCATGGGATCTCAAACAATAACCTAGTATTTACTGACCTCAAGGTCGATTAAAGTGTGACGTAACATTCAATTTTATATAATTCTATATTATGAAAATTATGTCAGAAAAATCTATTCTGCTATAGTCTCAAAATAGAATAGTGTCGCCATCTATTTCTTTTAACCCAATCTTTTCCGTTTTATACTTATGTTAAATTTGTTATTTTAAAATTTATTATATAGGGCAAGTCATGTTCTTTCGCAATCTGACAAAAATGTCAAACCACAGTTTATTTAATTTATTATTATTTCTTGACGAATTTTTGAAACAATATATTTGGAAAACTATATACCAAAAACACACGCTAAAACAGAGGAAACACAAATGTAGACTAAAGATAGAGAAATGAAAGGTCGTTCGTGCCACGAAACTTTTTATTCACCTGTAACTACTTAGAAATAATATAATTGTTCCGATGTTTTACAGTAGAAAGATATATAATTAATGAAGGGAAGATAACAGGAAACACTTACAATCGCCGAACATTACAATCACATGTCACAATCAACCAGGCAACTGTACAAGAAAAATGACAAACGACAAACATAGTTAACGATAGGAACTCGGGATAGCCGGACTTGGTACCGGCACTGGCAACAGCCAGCGATAGGGTTAAACCGGTTTTAGGGTAAATTTGATTCAATAATTCACAAGGAAGATGAAATTTAGATTAGTTATGTAGTGATGGTTTGACGTGGTATGACCCTCCACAACATTGCTTCATGTTGGGTTATGACCCACCACAGGAAATTTTAGGTTGGTAAGTATGTAATATATTTTATCTGTGACTTTTTTCAGATATTCCTGCAGCTTATCTATATTTTGGTCTGTATCCAGTCTAACTAGTCGGCCGTTTTCTGCAGAACAATGAGAAGCAGCTTTGTCATCCTGAAAAGCTGTCCCAACTGTTTTCACACATAGATTTTCCATTAGTTCCTTGCAGCCACCAACTTCACAGATATCTGTTTGAAAATTGTTATGAAAATTAGAACAATTATAACATATTTCGGTATATGGATTTCGAATTGTTTTGATTTGATCTGCACTGAAGAGATATAAGTTGTTGAAATGCGCATACGGAGAAACTAAATTATCAGCAACTTCGGTATACTTCTTATTTCTAGAGGGTTGCGAAGGGGTTGAGAGTTTTATGCGGAAATCTTTCAAATCCCAAATACCCATGGAAAATGAATTTTTAAATCCCATACCCCCAAAAATAAGAACGCAAATCCCGGATTCCGTTTAGGGTTTTCTTCGAATTTCTGCTGAATAAAACAGCTGATCCCGGTGTCCCGATATAATGCCTTTCATTACTCATTATTTATTACTATAGCGCGATATGTTACGGTTGAAAAATAGGAATAGGGCAATAGGGGAATAGAGCTCTCATCTGCAAAATGGAAATTATATGAGTGCAACCCACTGTGAATTTTTGCGGAAATGGTAGGCACAAACGCCATATTGGAAGATCTTGAAAGGAGACAATAAAGAAACAATCATAAACGATTCAAATTATTATCAAAACAAAAAAAAATCAGATGAATATACAGCATGACTGAAAACACAAAAAAGAATTAAGGTCGTCAAAGGGAGGAACCTTGCCATGCAAAAGGCAGTGCTAGTTGAAAATCGTTATTTGTATTAAATTGTAAATGAAAAAAATTGGATAACTTACGCTTGACAAAATGCACTGTTCCGGGCTCTGATATCATTGTATTCAATGGTCTTGTTAGTGTATATAAACATTTTCTCGTTTTGATATCGTTGTTCTGGTTGTAAAACATTCCAGCTGCCTTTTCTACATTCTTGCACAGGCAGATGCATTCAATTTTTCTCCGGGCTTTCAAAGATGAACCTACAAGTGTCACAGCAGTCTTACTTTCTCTTTCCATATCACGTGTCCACAAAATAGAGTCAATTCCTGAAATAATAGTTCCAGATGAAACTGGATTTTTTTATTACGATAGACATGGAAATTTTAGCAACAGTTTTATTTTTGCGTTAATGGATGGAGCGCGAAAATAAAACTGTCACGCATATTTTGAATCATTTGGGTGATTTAGTACATTGACCGACCAACGTGAATTAAAAACTGTGCGAAATGAAATCTATTTTTGAAAGCCGCGAAAAAAAAATGGTGCGAAAATTTTTCGGTTTACAGTAAATTAATTATGGCATTATATAGTTATTGTACAGTTTTTAATTCCATGTGTCGTCATTCATACTTGTTAGATTCTTAGTAGAGCAAATTTAGAAGGCCAGCAACTGAGGACATTGAATTCTCAGAATACCGAATCTTGTAATTCACAATTAAACGTATTATAAGAAAAAAGAAACGGCTATGCATCTTTCTGTTCAATGTCGAATGGAAAACGCGCACTATATCCTAAATCCTATGTAGTTCTCAACACTTGCTAAAGCCGTTTCTTTTTTCTTAAACTACGCGTAATCGTGAATAACATTTTCAATTGAAAACATTATTCTTTTGATAAAGAAGCTCATAAAATGAGCTGTTTTCTTAATATGGTAAATGTATATCTAATGTGTATAATTCTTACAAAATACGTTACTTAGAATATCCATAAGCAAGTCACAAACTCTATATAATATTATTGGAAAAGTCAAAATCTTCATGCATAAAACTATTTTAAAGCTAGTCGATAAAAAACGTCTTAAGAGAGTGGTTGTCTCCTGTCAAGTATCGTGTATTTAGGCATATCATAAAAGTGGTTATTGGTTTAAGTTTAGTTAAATAAATGTGGTGTTTTACAATGGCCCGTTATTTGTTCAAGGTCTTAAATAAAAGCCCACCAGAGGAAGGCTGTAATATTCCAAAACAACAGAAGCCATTTAACCTTCCGAATGTCATGAACATAAGAATAAAAATGGAAAATCGGGATATTTTTCACTTTGTTAAATAAATTCTACGTCATTTGTCCCTGTTAAGATGCTCTGCAATCGAGAATAGACTAAATTTCTTACATCCCTGAAAGATGACCCAATCTTTGATGGAATTTCCAAGCAAGAACCTAGTATTTTCTGACCTTGAGTTCGAAAAAGGTGTGACGTAACATTTGATATTTTGTAATACTGTATTATGAAATGATATCTTTAAAACAAAACTGTTCTTGTATAGTCTAGAAATAAAATATTGTCGACAGATATTCCTTTTTACCCTATTATTTCTACTTTTATACTTTTGTTTTGAAATTCATTCTGTAAAGTATATTCTTTCGAAATGAGACAAAGCATTCAAATCACAAGTTATTTCTATTTATCAAATCTTAAAGAATTCTAAATACAATATATTCTTGGTCATAAATATGGAATATTTTTTGTTGAGCATGCCTGAGATATTTTTAACAGGTGTATATATTGAGAAAATCAAATACCCCAAACACACGCTATACAGAGAAAGCAGAAATGTAAACATTTGGAACGATAAAGAAATAAAAGGTAATTCGTGGCACGAAACTTTGTAATCACATGAAGATATTATAGTCAATTTACTATAGAAAAAGTTACTTTGATACCGTAATTCACCTTGGGCCATAGCATTATTATCTGGAATTTGTTTATTGTATTTACAACATCAACAGACATTTATAACATGTATGGCAATATGTTGATAACCAAGTGTCGACTGTATAATTTAAAACAATTGCAAGTTATCTTATCAAGACAAACGTACATTCTTTTGTCTTTAAAAGACATTATAAATCTGGGTAATCGAGTGATAAGCTAAAGACAAGCCTAGACATGTACGAATAGAACAGTCCATGGGTGCTTAGCATGTCCAAATATATTGAAAAAACATTAAAGTGTATCAAAGTTATTTAATTCTTAGTTCAGTAAAAGGGACAACTGCACATATTTTAATTGGAGGAATTGTACTGTCGTTTTCTCAGCCATTAAGTTTTAAGGTTTTTCTGACCAATCAACTTACTTCGCAATCGCATGTAATTGCCAAGTAAAAACAAACGAACAATCAAGAACAAGAAGGGCATCTATCTAAATCTAGCATTGTGAACCCACCCCACGTTAACTGTATGTATTCTCAAAATTTTTCATAAAAGAATAAAGAATGTGAATATTTTAGGTATTTGCTGTTTTTCAAACAAATGTGGTTATATAACGTTAATTTACATAGAATTAAAAACAAAGAATGACAATGTGGTAAACTGAGCGCATGTGTTTGTAATTGGTTTTTCGTTTTTTTTTTTTTTTTTTTTTTTTTTTTTTTTTTTTTTTTTTTTTTTTGTTTTTTTTTTTTTTTTTTTTTTTTTTTTTTTTTTTTTTT
>MJUU01064756.1:139845-162958 GCA_002080025.1 Modiolus philippinarum
TTTTTTTTTTTTTCGTTCTTGTTTTTGTTTTTGTTTGTTTTATTTTGTTTTGTTTTGTTTTGTTTTTTTGTTTTGCTTTTTTTCTGTATTTTAGGGGTTTTTTTGTAGTTAGTCTTGTTTTTGCTTTTTGTTTTGACTTTTTTTTCGTTTTTTTTTGTTTTATTGGTTTTTTTTTTGTCTTTATTTTTGTGATTGCATTTGTCTTTCTTTCTCAATAAACATCTAAACCGCAGTGACTTACTCAGTTTTTTTTTTTTTTTGGCATAACTTTTTGCTTTAAAGTCTTCTTTTCTATGAAATGGACTTGGAACTTATTTACGAAATAGAGGTCAAGAAGGACGTATTGAAAAACTTACAACAGGGCTTAAACAGATTATTACATTTTGTATAAGACGAGATTTGAGCTATAGAGCTAAGGGAAAGGTAATGTATACAGCTCGGGCGAGAGCCGAGTACAATGGATCGATCACTAGAAAAGAGCTGAGGACAGAACCAGGAGCAGATTTCTATCAAGAATGGGTTCATTTCAGAATTGTACAAGTTTTTGTTATGTCTGACTTCGACTTTAAAGTTGTTAAGGCTTAAAAGTGGTTGTATGCAATTATATGAAACTTAAGAAGACAGAAAATTTTATTGCAAATTTTGATAAATTCTGGCTAAGGCTCAGAAGTTTTTAAAAGAACATAATTTTATGAAACTAAAGTAAATAAAGTACTGCAGTTTATCATAAAGTCTGACTTAGGCTCCAAAGTATTTGTATGGTCACAATTTAGAAACTAAAGAAAAACAAAAAGAAGTATCAGAATGTTTCCTGCAGACTGACTTGGGCTAACCAATGTCTGATTTCAGTGTTATGATTACTATACGTTCAACATTTAGCTATAAATTCCACTCGGTACTATGGGGAGTCTTGCACTTACTACTGGATATGAGCAAAGCTCATTGTTACAGGCCTTTTGGTAGCTTCGAAATGAAGAACAACAATAAAAGTGTTGGTCATTGTATGGTGTTACCATGTATTTTTAAAGACATATGTATCTACTCCATATCCTTTCGTTGGTAATATTATACAATTTTTGACTTTGCTATAGGTTGCTACTGGGATTTATCAACCTGAAAAAAAGTTATATTCACCGAGCTGAAAGCGAGGTGAATATTGCCTTTTTGAGGGTTGATAAATCCCTGTGGCAACCTATTCAAAGTCTATAATTGTTTTATTATATGATTATACAAAGAGACAGTATTACCATTAATCATTGAGAAATAGAAATTCTGTTTCTGTTTTGTAAATTCATTCTTTTGATGATACTGGCGATTTACATTGTATAAAGAAAATTAATTTGTGTTTTAAATTAAGAAAAAGAGAAACATAACAATAACGTTTTTTTAATGGTTTTCAAGTTAAGACGTTACATGAAATGCCTAATATTCTGCCTAAAAATAACACCTTGCCTACGCTGTACTTGGTTCCGAAGCTTCACAAAAATCCCTTCAAACATCATTTTATTTGGCATCAAGTAAGTGGACTACTACCAATTTATCCATCCCTTTAATTAGTTCACTAACTTGTATGAAGGAGTTGGTTATTTTAGAAAATACTGTGATAACTGATCGAAACTGGTGTAAGTTACTTTTGTACGTTTTGAATAAACTATTATCAATTCAAAAAGCAGTCTCATCCATCGACAGTTATAATTTTTCCACACTTAATGCAACCCTTCCTCATATTTTGATTAAATTGGGACAAATAATTAAATGGTCTTCTGATCTGCAGTTCATTTGTTCTAATAAAAGCAAGGATTCTTCACTTATATTACACGTACGTACAATAATCACTGCTCCTGGACATGTGATGATATGATAAATGCACTCATTCTTTTGCTTGACATCATTTTTGTCCGTCTCGGCAACACCATTTATCAACAGGTCATTGGTATTCCCATGGGTACAAATTGTGCATCTTCATTGCAGATCTTTTTATGTTCTGCTACGAACCAGAATTCATGAAAAAAAACTTCAAAGTGGAACTATACAAAACATTGATAAAGTTATTTCTATTTTAGAGAATATATAGAGGAAAAAGTGATTAAAATGTTAAGAGTTTTTGATCGACAATATATTTGTCCAGTTTGGGGGACTTGTTTTTAAACAGACTATCGGAAGTCCTATGGGCACAAACTGTGCGCCTCTCCTAGCCGATCTGTTTCTCCACTCTTATGAGGCTGAATTCACCGAAGGGCTTCTTCAAAATAAAGATAAAAAAACTGGCCCAATCCTTTAATTTTAGCTTCCGTTATATAGATGATATTTTGTCACTTAACAACCCTCGCTTTGGTGATTTTCTTCATCTGAAATATCCAAAAGAGCTCGAAATTAAGGATACCTGAGACACTTCTACATCAGCCTCGTTCCTTGACCTTCATCTAGAAATTGACAACAGAGGTAGACCTCAAACTAAGCAGTACGACAAACGCGATGACTTCACCTTTCCAATAGTAAACTTCCCTTTTCTTTGTAGCAACATCCCAACAGTTCGGGCATATGGAGTTTACATCTCCCAGCTCATTCGCTATTCAAGAGCCTGTGTTCGATACAGTGACTACCTTGATAGAGCCCGGTTGCTCACAAATAGGCTACTTCAACAAGGGTATGTTACCCAAAACTGGAAGTCATCCCTCCAGAAGTTTTACGGTCGACATCACCATCTTGTGGACCGTATTGGGATATCTGTTTCCCAGATGACAACAGATCTTTCCCTTTAAAGCTTAATTGTTGTTTCCTCTACCGGCTTTGACTTTACTACCGGATTTGGCATGTTCAACATGGCGGGTGTCTTATAAGAAGCAGGAGATGCTTGCTCTACCGGTGCACCTGATCTCACCCATGGTTTTTATTAGGCCCGTGTTGATCATCTTTGTGTGTGTGTGTGTGTGTGTGTGTCTTCATTTTTCTTTTCTTTGCCGTACTCATGTTGTGTCTCTGTTTTTTTTTTGTTTCCGATGTTGCCATTGTCCTTGGATTATTCGTTTTGGATTGACGGTTCGGTTCTCACTTCAATGATAACAGCAGGTATATTGACGATATCCTTGCTATTGACTACTTTCAATTCAAACCCTAGTTTTTTTTAATTATGTAGACATCATTTACCAACAAGATCTGAAATTAAATAAAGCCAACAATGACTTACTGCCCTTTTCTCGATCTATCTATCATTATTGACTCTGGTAAAAATAAAACATAAAATATATGATACAAGATATGATTTTGATTTCACTATTGCTAATTTCCCTTTTTTTAATTGCAACATTCCTCTAGCTCCATCCTACAGAGTGTATATTTCTCAACGAGTACGAATCGAACGCGTTTGTTCTACTGTTGACGATTTAAATCAACGTAACCTTACTATCAAAGCCAAAATTTGACAACAGGGTTACAGATTTATAAGTTGTTGGATACATTTAAGAAGTTTTTTTAACAGATATGAACTTTTGATACCTAAACATGGTGTAGTGCTTTCTATGTAACCAATGCCTGGGTGAGATTTTTCCGTCTCACCCACCCATTTTCCGCCTCACCCAACCGCCTGGGTGAGAACACTTACCCGATCTACACGATCTTTTTCCCGCGATTTTTGTATCTGCTTGACTTTCATAATGCACTTGTCTTTATGTTTTTCCTTTTTAGATAAGCACATTTTCAAACAACGTCGACTTATAAAACTGTGTCTTTAACTCTTGACACCTATTATATGTACCAGATAATTCTAAAAATAACGTTATACTCAACATTCAAAAATCCCGCTTGAATCTTATGACGTCATAAAAGGGGACGTAACTCCCGTAAGTAAACAAAAGTAGGGAAGGTCAAATTTCAGATCAACGATTTCAGTGTATAAGTAGACACAAATGAAAAGCCACAGTAAGCCAAGTAAATAATTGTGTAATGTATTAAGTTTTGAATTATTTAGTGTCAACAGAAATCCAACGTACATGCTTGGTAGTACAAAACATGATGTCCAATGTCAAAATGAGCAACTGCCCGTTCGTGTTGGCAGGGTGAGAAAACAAATCAAACACGGGTATGTGTGCGAGACAAAGGAAATCTCACACACCCTCGGGCAAGATTAGGTAGTCTCTGACTCGGCGAAGCGTCGTCAGAGACAACCTTAATCTTGCCCTTGGGTGTGTGAGATTTCCTTGTCTCGCACACTCACCCGTGTTAGATTCATATTTTCTCACCCTACCTGTAGTGCTTTCTATGTATCCAATGCCTGGGTGAGATTTTTCCGTCTCACCCACCCATTTTCCGTCTCAACCAACCGCTTGGGTGAGAACACTTACACGATCTTTTTCCCGCGATTTTTGTATCTGCTTGACATTCATAATGCACTTGTCTTTATGTTTTTGCTTTTTAGATAAGCACATTTTCAAACAACGTCGACTTATAAAACTGTGTCTTTAACTCTTGACACCTATTATATGTACCAGATAATTCTAAAAATAACGTTATACTCAACATTCAAAAATCCCGCTTGAATCTTATGACGTCATAAAAGGGGACGTAACTCCCGTAAGTAAACAAAAGTCGGGAAGGTCAAATTTCAGATCAACGATTTCAGTGTATAAGTAGACACAAATGAAAAGCCACAGTAAGCCAAGTAAATAATAGACCATTTGCCAGTTCTGCAATCAACAGAATGAATTTAGCAAAACCCAAAAGGGAGGTCACTTTTTGAAAAATCTCAAGGGGACAGAATGGTTCCCTGTTTGTGATAACCAACCAAAAAATAAAACATTTTTAATAAAAAATTATTAAAGTTTAACCTTTAGCAGATGTTTAGTCAGCAACACAATTCAAAACCTAATCCCAAAAACCGCTTACCATGCTTTCAAGTGCTACTTGTTTCAAGTAATAAAAATAAACAACTGTACTAACTTGAAATGTCTTCTCAGTGACTAAGAAAGTATTAGAAATTCGAAAATATGTTAACATACTGCAGAATCTCATGAATACTGTGTAGGGAATTACTTTGTCCAAACTGGCTAAGCACGAAGACCGTACTTTAAAACAAATGTGCATGCTTAATGTTTGTTTGTCCGGTGTAGGAGTAACTTCCCTTTGAAGGTTTAACCAAAAAATACAAAATTTGACTAGAACTGACAAGAACTTTAGTAACTGGCAAATCATCTATTGTGTAATGTATTATGTTTTGAATTATTTAGTGTCAACAGAAATCCAGCATATATGCTTAGTAGTACAAAACATGATGTCCAATGTCAAAATGAGCAACTGCCCGTTCGTGTTGGCAGGGTGAGAAAACAAATCAAACACGGGTATGTGTGCGAGACAAGGTAAATCTCACACACCCTCGGGCAAGATTAGGTAGTCTCTGATTCGGCAAAGCCTCGTCAGAGACAACCTTAATCTTGCCCTTGGGTGTGTGAGATTTCCTTGTCTCGCACACCCACTCGTGTTAGATTTATATTATCTTACCCCTTTGCGGATTTATATTCAAACAGAGATTTAAAACTGCGCGCCAATTATTGTTGAAAACGAAGTTGCTGTCCAGCTTCAGTGCACGTATACCAATTGTGACGTCATATTTTTTCCGGGAACGTTTTTGATATTTCTTTGTGAAAGTCAGAGCTGGTCATGGTTTTGCGAGTAATTTTAGAGCGTTAAGGCGAGAAAAAGTATCAAACCCTCTTGAAAAGGTGAGATAGGGTGATCTCAAACCCTCAGGCTAAGATATCTGTTGTCCATCCCTCGGCAAGCCTTTGGATGGACATGATATCTTAGCCTTCGGGTTTGAGATCAGCCTATCTCACCTTTTCCCTTGGGATAAATACTATATTTCTTAATTCTTAATGTCGTCCTTTTTATTCCCGTGCATTATGGCTGTCTCACGTCCTTGTTTTGTCTTTGTTTTTCTCTGTTTCCGTTTTTGCCATGTCTTTGGACTTCAATTTTTGTAAACATCACTTCCCTTGTTCCTTCGGTATTCTGCTGCCGTTGTATCATTAATATGACTAAAAATAAAGCGCCTAAATGCCTTTTAAGACAATTTTAATAAATCGCCGTATTTAGAAATAAGGCAATCTTTCGCAAAAAAATACATTGCAATCTTGGATTATAAGTATTAAAATGAGGGCAATATACGCTTCCGTACATATCGCTAGTTAAATTTTCATATTTTAAAGTTCTCGGTTAACCTCAACTTTAAAAATGTGAAAATTTAACAATCTCGATGTAAAATAATACACGTAATGCACTGGTAACAATGTTAGAGACTATATATAACTAACTTGGTATAAATCTTTCCATTTAAAATATATATCGATTTCAAAAATATTACCGCAGCAATGAGTGCCGTTAAGCAAAAGTCGATGAAAAAGAAAATTGCTAAAATTTTCATGATTAACTCCGGCCCAGTGGCGTAGCTAGGCGGAAGCCCGGAAGCCAAGGCTTCAACATCATTTTGTCAAAAAAAAAGAAAAAAAAGAAAAGAAAAGAAAAAGATAAAAAAAACGAAAGAGTGAGAGAGTTATCTGAATACGGTAATCAGCCCTTTTCCCTCTCTCATACATGTTTTACCCCCCTGTGACACAAATCTTTGTTCGTGCAGCTGCGAATTGACACTGAGTTTTTTCGCAAGAAAGTCTTCTACCGAGTTTGTTGAGTCTAGAGCTATGCACATCAAATAAAGACCCACATGCGAGTAGTAGCAATAAAACTAGTGATGACTTACCAAGCAGTCCTACGATTATTTCCTCACCGGCAAACTTGCAGCACTGTCCTAACTACCCTCACATTGGACAGCCTACTGTTGATGACTTGAATAAACAGCATGTTAATATTCAACTTTAAACAACAAAATGGGGACGATCCAAGATTTAATTATCCATCAAGGTATGCTAAATTATCAATATTGAAAAGTGCAATTGATAGTAATAATATACAGAACTAGTCAAAGATACACAACCCGGAAGTTGGATCGTCGGTGCTGGCCCGAAAACCGATTTTATTTGAAAACTTGCAATAAATTTAAGAAAAAATTGTTCAAAACTAAGAAGTATCTTCCTCTTGCATAGCTCTGTCTTAAGCTGATTTTGGCTTTTCTATTTAAATCCTATTGAAAATTTGTTCTCTATCACTGTCAGCTTTTACGCTTATTTTGGTTCATTAATTTCCAATGTTTTGATTTGATCTGAACTGAAGAGACATATGTTGTCGAAATGTGCATATGCAGAAACTAAATTCACAGTAACTTCGGTATTTTGTTGCTTTTTAATCGACAGAAAATGAATATCAATGTTTACATTTACAAAAATATTCCCTCAGATTCTCAGAAATTGACGTCTTAGATTACTGTACCCTGTGACATATCTTAGCACACCCATCCCCCCTGCCTCAGGTCATAATACAATGAGGTTGTAAAGTCATGATTCTACTTTTTATGTCCAATTCCACGAAATTTTAGTCCAAGTAATTCAAAAATAATATGATTTTAAACATTAAAAAAAGACACGGCTATGGAGTGAATGTGCGTATAACAAAACTCACATAATACCAGTTATTCCTGGAGTATAGCGCATGCCTAAAACGAATGAAAAGTTGAATTATCTCTTAGTACCGACTCCACCGAATTACATCATATTAAAATTTCACAACAAATGGTTAGCAAATCTTATTTTATCTTGTACTGCATTATTTTATTAGAATGAAAAAGGAATGCGATTATCGCTTCCCTCACGTGGCCTCCCCAAAGTTTTTCACAGTATCATCTCTGTTTTCTCTAATTGTCACCCTCCACACTGTCTTCAGATTTCGCGTCCTTTTTTCTGTTATTAATATTTACTTTCAGAACTCATCAATGAAAGTTATCAGCTCCGGCAAATGTACAGTTTTATTCACTTTGTGTTTGTATTACATTGTGTCTATTTCAACTTGGTCTCTGTCAGTTCTATACTGAATTTAATAATTGTCGCCATGAAAATTGATACCAAATTTCAAATAATTTTCAGTCGGAAATGCAACATTTTTTATTCTTATTCCACTTCCCAAAACACCTAAAACGCAGGAGCTACCGGGGGCTTCGCCCCTTGCCCCCCCCCCCCCCACAAGGGCTTTGCCATGGACCCTGGGGGACTTAAGCGGCCCCAAAGACATCCTGCCGCATTAGGGCTTCAACATCATTCAATGTCTAGCTACGCCACTGTCCGCCTAATTAACATTTTGAAAATTGTAAAACAACAATATCAATGGTTAATTTCGTTTCAGTTTTAAATCAGTAAGCTGTAGTACATTTGCACTTTTTGATATTTTGATTAGCACCAAGAACACTGAAGACTACATTATAACCCCGTGTGGTGACCTTTCCCCTTTAAAATCAAAATTCTATTGAAAAACCTTTTATGCTTATATGGAGAAACACAATGTCATTGTCTTTTTAATTTCGATCGTATAAAAAAATACACATTTTGTTCTTTTCATTTGAACAATATACGGTAAATTAAACTGTATACTATATATATAAACTAATGAAAAACAGCACGTGATTTATTTTGATGACCTTGAACTTCGACTAATTCGTGAATGAAAAATGTATCATGGATTTGAAATAAGAGGGTTGCAGGTAAAAAGCGCAAATTTTTAGACAAATGTTTAACCAAAACCGTAGCTTTAGACATGCATATACATATTTATAATTTTTACAGAACCCTTCGAGAAGTTTGGAGTTTATTTTTTCCTCTGTTGTGCAACAGTATTTTACAGCAGAAAAGCCTCCTGCAGCTAACCGACATTTTAGTGGCTCCTTGACCCATCTTTAAAAATTACGCTTTGCTTAATTCTTTTCCTTTGCAAGAAAAAATTCTTTATCAAGGTTTTATATAAAGTATAATAATGTCCGGTTTTGTCACAGTCGGTGTAAGTCAGTCCGGTAATAAACTCTGGATCTACCAAAAATTATCTATTCTCATTTGTGAAATAGAAAGTCAAATCGTTGTGATATTGACGTACGTTTCCTATGTTGTCATTGTCCTTGAATTGTTCGTTTTATTCTGCATTACGAGTGAACTGATGTTTTTATATTCACTAGTTTTGCTGTAAATTGTTTCAACAAAGTCAGTTTATACTAATAACAAATTCTCATTTTTCACTATGTTTAAATACAATTCAGTAAAATTTTGTTTAAGGGAGGTACTCCTTAGTTTTCAACAAAATTCACAAAATATTAGATATTGCAAGGTTTCTAAATAGCAGTACTGACTGGGCTGCTGAATACCCTCGGGAACTTACAGTCCACCAGCAGAGGCGTCGACCATGTGGAAGAAAAAACTAAATACCGAAGTTACCCTCAATTTAATTTCTGCATATACGCGTTTCGATAACTTAAAAAGAAACATATCGAAAACCAATAGTTCGATTTTTGATACGGAAAAGAAGACATGCCGAACAACGTTGTGAAAATAAATAAACATGTATATAGAATGTAATGATATTAAGGTATTAACAACCACTATTTAATTGCTTGATCGAAGAAGTTTGTTTCTGTTTTTTTTCACAAACAAAGATTATTTTAAAACGTTCCACATAAACAAGAAAGCATGTACCAAATATTGATAAGGGACATTAAAGTTACAGAATAATCGATTGTTGTAACCCCCCCCNCCCCCCCCCCCCCCCCAGTCTCGTTAAACTGAATACGTGTTTCAAGAAGTAACCTCTCATCAGCAGCATTAGAATAAAATAATATGGAAAGCCATAATCCAAAAGTAGTAAAAAACAAGAAGTCATATTATCAAAAACGGAGACCAGATTTAGTACCAAGGACATCCAACAAGTGCCATACACAGAATTAACTCTCAATATTTTAATGGGTTACAATAAATCATATTTTCTTGAAACTTTAGGTGGAACATAATCAAATTACTCCTGGTGTTTCGACATTCATCTTACTACGTTTTAAAAAAGATTACATCTGTGTTTCATTTGCTAATGTGTACATCTGTACTTGTTTTTTTATTTTGATTTGCCCAAAGAACTTTTATGGGTAATATAATAGCATTTGGAAACACCTATCTATATTTACGGTAGAAGTTTCTATTAAAAGGGCGATTGTGTCTATTTGGAGAGCTATCAAAAATTCCAGTCTACCTGTTGAACTTACGTTGTAAAATTTTCCATTTTCCAATACCTATTGTGGGTTTTTTTATTTACAACAATGCATATGTAAACGAAACTATGCTGCAAGACATTAAGATTTAAAAGTCATAAAAAAGACACGTGCTTATGTTCTGATGACCTTGATGGGATGTTTTATGTTTATGAAAAGAATGTAAATGTTTTCGATCTTACACAATGTTAAGTTTACATTTTGATGTTTGTTTTATTAAGTGATCGAAAATATTATTATTAGCTGTCTGCAGAAATAAATGTTTGTAAAACCCACAAATGAAGGCCTCATCGTGACTTCAAGATGAAGAACAACAATAAAAGGGTTGTTTCATGGCTTGGTGTCTCATCTGCATTTACTCCATATCTTTTCATTGTGTAATATGTACAGTAAGTATTTCATATTCATAAAATGTGGAAATGATATATAGAAAATTAAGGATAATATAGTCCTTCTCAATAGCAAACGACATGACTTGCGACAAACACATTGCCAATAATGCCTCAATTCTACATATGCAAATGTAAAAATGAATGTTTCATAAGATGCTTCGACACAGCCAAGCAGTAAATGTGAAATTCTTTATTGGTTTAAGCATATTTATTGAACTAAGACATAAACAATACATGAACAGTACAAGAATAAAATCATACATAACTAAATTCCATTGATAGGATTCAGAAACAAGTGTCTCCTAGGGTTATACAGCACATGCTCGTAAGTACCTTAGTAATATCTTAATTAGGGTATACCATAAAAAGATTTTTTATTGTGTAGAATAAATTTCAAATCTTCAATAAACGAGCAGATAAGAGGATATGGAGTAAATGTACATGGGATAAAATCCCTATAAATTCATGGCGATGATAAGCATATTGAATAACGCTTTTATTGTTGTTTTTCATATTGTATTCAAGATGAGGCCTTCAACAAAGAGAAAAAAAACTCATACCTCACAGTAAGCTCAAGGCGGCTTATAGCACCGGTTTGAGAGGAACTCACTTGCTAAATATTTTCCAAAGCTTCATCCATGTAGCTTTACTTTTGGTTGCTTGTAGTAAAACTTGGCAAGTAAAATCGGAAGATGTGGGTAATAAACATACAGATAGCCAAACAAATAGTATGTTTTTACATTATACCGTCCTTTTTGTTAGTGCATTCATATGACAATTTTCAAATGAACAATTACTCCATAATATAAGTCTCGATTCCCTTGGAAACAACGTACATCCAGGAAGACTTTTGAAGATGAAGAACAACAATTGAAGCGTTGTTCCATTGATTGTTTTACCATGTTTTTGCAGAGATTTTGTCTCATGTCTATTTACTCCATATCCTTTCATTGGTAATTTACATATCTGAAAAACGATGAATACTTCAACATACAAATGTTTTATTTGTATGTTTTATTATACTATAGGGAAACGGGATAGAGAAAGGGGAGGTTTGGGTACCCATAAACCGGTTTAACCCTACCGCTAGCTCTTGCTAGTGCCGCGGTACCAAGTCCGGCTATCCCGAGTTCCTATCGATGTCCATGTTTGTCTTTTGTCATTTTATTGTTTTTCTCGTGCGGTTCCCTGGTGGATTGTGGCATGTGATTGTGGTTTACGGCCATTGTAGGTGTTTCCTGTTATATTTCTTATATTAATTCAATAAAGTGCGACTATCGAAAACGAAATATAAAAGAAACAGAAAAACAGCAATTCAAAATTATTCAACTAACCACAACTCAACCCAATGTTCTTAAGGTGGCTCACTCATCACATTTTTGAATATGTTACAGATTTCTTAACTTCTGGTTTCCTCCAGTTCAATAGCTTATAGAATTTTGCACACGAATCCCCACTTTTTATTTCATGAATATCTTCTGACACCTAATAAGTATTCATAAAGTTCTTGATATAACTTCCTAGTTTTTAGACAAAAATAAATCGTATTGTTAAATTAAGGGAAAATCCAGAGAAAACCATTTCCGCCAAATTTTTTTATGTCTGTATATCCGCAAAAAGCACACGGACCTATAAATTCCTTTTTACCATTTCATTCAGTCTACAATGCTTATTCAATCAAAAAATCCTTGATATAAACAACTTCAGGAGTGAGCCTTCTTAAGGATGTTCGCTTAATGTATTTCTGTTAGATTTTCGGGCTTCTCCAGCTTTATCCATTTAAAAGATTAATGATTTTTGTTCCATGACCCTATTTTGTCATAATTTCTTGCTATATAGCTTTTGAAGCATTTTTACAAAACTGTAGTCATTTGGAGTTATTTTGTCACGTTCATTATTGGATAAGCATATGTTTAAACATATGAAAATTTAAGAAAAAATAATTTTGCGCCACTTTTTTTCTCAAAACTGACCTCGGCAGGCTTTCATTTTTTTCTTTTGGATTACCTTTTTAATTTTCTGACAAAACATTTTCAGTTGCAATCCTTTTAATTTTAAAATTGACTAGCAAAAAACCTTAAATGTCTTGAATATATACGGAGGGACATTAAAAATAAGATATTTTCACTCTTAGAAATGCTATAGATAGTATGATTGATCAGTCCACATAGATCACGGCCCTTCTGAATCATGGTTGTGAAATAAAGAACGTACTGTTACAGCTGATTTGGTAATCACGTCTTCATGGATTTGGCATAGCCGGTTTTGACTCACTGATAGTGTGATAGGTGCCGCTGGTGGAGCATGACATGCTTATCCGTCCGGAGCACCTGAAGTCACTGCCGGTTTTTCTGGGAGCTCACGCCGTCAATACTTTGGTTTTTCGTGTTGTCTTGTATATCATACTCTAAACTTTGAGTTCTGTCTTCATCATTGATGTTTGTACTACCAATCTGTCCTTGCGATTGTTTGAATACTATTTAGATTTACCAAAACTTTTCAAATTTTTAACATGGTACTATTTGAGAGTTCGAGTAGCATGTACCATAGATTTCCATACGGGACTTTCGAAATAGGAGATTTTTCCGTAATTGGAGACGGAGTGACTGGATTCTTTACTTGAAATAAATGATACCACATAAAACAAAAAATATTTATGAAATTGAAGTGTATATTTTAATTCTTCCTACAGGACAATTCTTTAACTAAATATTAGTTGACGAAAAACAATTAACTTGAAACGCTACAACATATTCAAAAGAAACCAACCTCAGCTCAACAGAGTCCCTCTCACTGTATTGATATACTGATTTTTTTTCGTATAGTATCAGAAATTTATTCCGGTTTAAACAACTTAAAAGTCCCATATTGGTTTTGTCGAAAGGTAACATTTACCAATCCGTTACCAAACAGATCTTTCTAAACAATATATGCCTCACTCATAGTGTAACGGGTGTCGTTAGCGAGGTAGGACATACTTACCCTTCGGGAGCATCCGATGTCACTCCCAGTTTTCATAGGAGTTCACACTATGATTGCCTTATTTCTTAAAGTCACATTTTTATTTCCGTGCATTGTGGCTGTCTCACGTCCTTGTTTTGTCTTTGTTTTTTTTTCTGTTGCCGTTTTTGGAATTTTATCTTTGGAATTTTGAGATGATCACTTCCCTTGTTCTTTCGGTATTTTACTGTCGTTGTTTTGTAACACTATAAAAATCGTTTTATTTCAGCTTCGAGTAATTTTCTACCACATATTTATCCTTTGATTTAACCAGTGCACGTACTTGTATAAGGGAGTTAGTATATTGCAAAAACGTATCTAAACTCTTGTGTAAATTCCCTATGGAGTAAAATTTTAGATAAATTACAATAATTAAAAAGACCAGTTTCACCTATACCTATTGACAGTTTGATTTGATTTTTCTACACCTTATACAACCCTTCTGTATAATTTGATTTAAATCCAAATTTGGACAACTTATTAAATGGTCTTTTAAATTTTGTTCTGTTTAGTTCATTTGCTGTAACAAAGGGCAAGGGTTCTTCTCAATTATTACGTACAATAACCATTGCTCCTGCAAATGTGGTGATATGATAAAGGCACTGAATCTTTTGCTAGACAACATTTATGTTCGTTTTGGCATCATTGTTTATCAACAGGTCATTGGAATCCCCATGGGTACCAATTGTAAACTTCTCATTACATATCTTTTTCTTACTGTTACGAACGGGACTTCATGAAAAAAAAAACAACAAATGGAATAATAAACTTATTTCAATTTTCAATGATAACAACAGGTACATTGATGATATTCTTACGTTTGAAAATCTCCACTTTTTAGATTATGTATACATCATTTACAGTAGCCAGCACCGAAGTAAAATAGCCTGTACTTCGGTGCTGGTCCGAAAACCGATCCTATTTGGAAAATTGCAATATCTAAATTTAGGAAAATTTTGTTTAAAACTATGGAGTATCTCCCTCTTGCATAGCTCTTTCCTTGGCTAATTTTTGGCTTTTCTCTTTAGATTTTATTGGTAATTTGTTCTCTATCAGATTTTACACGTCTCAGTATAAGGATTTCCAAATGTTTTGGTTTGATCTGCACTGAGGAGACATAAGTTGTCGAAATGCGCATATGCAGAAATTGAATATACAGTAACTTCGGTATTTTGTTATTTACTCACAAGAACTGAAACTTAATCAAGCAAACAAACTTTCGTACACGGGGCATAAAAGATATTTAAATTTTGTTGAAGGACTTAAAACAATAATTGAAAGATGATCAATTGATCTAGTGTGATATTTCTGTAGAAATTATAAATTTAGAAACGCGCCATTTAACATTTATCTTGTTACATTTTGAAAGTTGAATAGCTGGGTCTCGGTTCGGTGTAACTTATTTGTACTTTTTTCTAATAACACTCAGAACACTAATGAGTATTCGGTGATTTTGACGACCCCTCAACTTTTAGGGTCAAATTTCTATTTGAAAGGATTTATGTGACTACCTGGAGACGTAACAAAAATCCGATTCGCTGCTTTCAAACTAGTTGATTAACTATTCAATATATAACATTTCAATTTATATCTAATTTATATCTAATTTATATATAATTTATATATTATTATATATTCCAATATGTAAAGCGTGACAATCTAAAACTTTGGTTTCTGCATATGGCCATGTCGACGACTTATGTCTCTTCTGTACGGTTAATATATATAATGATTAATAGGATCTTGCATAAGGTCAGATTAAAGATCGGGCTATCTTTCACAAGTGTAAGAAATTTCGTCTTTTCTCAAGTGGAACGTAGCGGGCGTGGACTTTTTACAAATTATTGTCCGTTGTCCGAAACCTCAGAGTTCAATTATTTGATTGATTATCTAAAAATCAGTAGCTCTCTGTCAATTCAAATTAAAAAAAAACTGAATTAGAAGAAATTGAATAAATAAATAAGAATAATAAAAGATAAAAAGCAATTATTACTATTATTATTATTATTATTATTATCGTTGAATTGCAGAGATAAAATACAGTTGTTATGAATATTTTAAGTAAATAAAGGTAATAACAAAATAACTGAACAGAGTTGTAAAGAGCCAAAGTCCATGAGACAAAGAACCACCGGCAAAATTGTCGACCTCCATGGTCCTGACTTGGTACAGGCATTTAAAAAGAAACGGTAGTTATACTGGTTTTATGCCAAACCTCCACTTCCATTGCGGTAGGATCCGGTAGCAACTCAACAGCAATTTCCATTGAAAGGTCGTATAGACAGTTAAGAGAAATAATCATCCACGTATTAAGTAAAGAAAGAATTTTTAATCAGAGTTCGGACTGAAACTTCAAATTTTTCCACAAGGGACTGAACTATTAAAGAATGATCGTACAAACTGGAATTTTTTAAAAACTTGATCAATAAGGCGGTCACGGAGATAGCTATGTCTAATTAGAAAGTCTGTATAATTTGTGCTGACTCTCGCGTAACGAATCAGCTGTGAAACATACACTCCGGAAGCAGAAGCTGGAATATTATTAATTGATAACTTTGTAATTAAAATCGTACCTTTTGTCGTAAATTTTAGTACTGAGATGACCATTTTCGTCAAATTCGAGATGTAAGTCCTAAAAAGATAATACTATTTGTCTAGCAGACACATTGCCATGCCTGGAAAATATTTAGGACAATGCTATATTTAGTGATAAGTGAAACATGAAGTTTGTTTGCACGCATATTTTTAATAATATTTGTTTAATCATACCCTCATGTCTATGTGTATAAAGCAAAATAATAATACTATATGTCCTTCACAGAAATGTGCCTCACTTTGGACGGACAGACCAAAACCCTATATGCCCCCTGCTTTCCTAGACGGGACATAAAAGATATTTAAATTTTGCTTGAAGATATTAAACGATTATCGAATAATGTTAAATTGGTCTAATCACAGGGGCTTGTTACGAAAAAATAATTATAGCCCCAACCCACTAAAAACCAAAAGTTTTGGTTTTTTAGTGGGTTGGAGCTATAATTATTTTTTCGTAACAAGCAGCTATAATTATTGTTTTCGTAACAAGCCCCTTTGGTCTAATATGATATTCCTTTAGAAATGTTAGCCGCATAAATCAATGTCATTTAACATTAATCACGTTAGGTTCTGAAAGTCGAATAGCTGGGTCTCGGTTCGGTGTAATTAACTTATCTTAGTACATTTGTACTTTTTTGAATAACACTCAGAACGCTAATGACTATTAAATGATATAAATGACCTTTCAACCTTTAGTCAAACTTCAGTTCAAATACTAAATGTGACTACATGGAGAAATAACAAAACAAAATCCACTGCTTTCAGCCTATTCTGTCAACATTTCAATTAAACAATGAACATGTCTATCTTTTCTTTAAAAGAATGCAATCAGATTAATCAACATGAAAAATAGCACGTCCTTATTTCCTTTTATTGACCATACTGTTATCTCTAATATTTTGACCAATCAGTGCACAGCAAACTATTTTTTTTTTATATTTTAGACAATTATAGGAACATTATTTTATTTTTTCATTTTGATTGATATTAAAAATGAAGTTTTTAAGCAGTTTAGGATTATTTTTGTGTCTTTTGTCTCCATCTTTATCTCAAAGTAAGTTTAATTAAGTAAACTATTTGAGAACATAATTAATATGGATAATATCTATTTACAGAGTTATTTAATTATAACTCCGTAAAGTTAGGGTGTATATAGGAATCGCCCTGTCTGTCCGTCCGTCTGTCTGTCCATGCACAATGTAAGCGCATGTTCTCCCTAACGGATGCTTGGATTTTGATGAAATGGTGCACAGTGATAGTACACCATCTGAAGATGTGCATAAAGTAATATGATTGCTGCCAAAATTTTTAATGGAAAATAATTTATCTTTGAATATTTCTTCAAAAAGGGGGACGAACCTTGTTTAGAATTATTGCAGCATTTCATCAAGACTATATTTAGCACTTGTGGATCCAGCCTCCGAAAAAAGGGGGGGTCCGATGTAGTTCCATAAAAGGGCTTCCAGCATTTTTTTTNTTTTTTTTTTTTTTTTTTTTGCATATTTATTAATTTTGCATGACGTCTGCTCGTCATTTAAAAAAATGTTCCAGCAAAAAAGGGGTTCTTCCACATTCTAACATTCATTGTGAAAAAGAACAATACCTCTCTAGGCACTCTTAGGCTCCACCGTAATTTTGAACATGTCCTTATGATACATAAGGTTTATCTTACAATTTTTGTACATTAAAATTTGGTCTTGCCTTTAAACAACAAAAAAAAAAAAAAAAAATAAATACCGAAGTCACTGGGAAGTTATTTTTTGCATATGGGCATTTCGACAAATTATGTATCTTCGGTGCAGATAAAATATAAACGTTTAGAAGAATAAAAAATAACACAATACCGAAGTTACTGTTAATTTAGGTTCTACATATGCGCATTTCGACAACTTACGTCTCTTCAGTGCAGATAAAATCAAAACATTTGGAAGTCCATAAACCGAAAAATATTTTAACTGATAGAGAACAAATAACCAAAAGGATCTTAATAGAAAAGCCAAAATTCAGCTAAGGACAGAGCTATGCATGAGGGAGAAAATACAATTTTGTAAAATTTAGATATTGCAAGTTTTAAAATAAAATCGGTTTTCGGGTCAGCCCCGAAGTACTGACTACTGGGTTGGTGAATACCCTCGGGGACTTACAGTCCACCAGCAGAGGCATCGACCCAGCTAGTGGTAACAAATAACACAATACCGAAGTTACTGTTAATTTAGGTTCTGCATATGCGCATTTCGTCAACTTACGTCTCTTCAGTGCAGATAAAATCAAAACATTTTGAAGTCCATAAACCGAAAAATATTTAAAGCTGATAGAGAACAAACTGTGTTGTTCATCTGTATGCGTGTCTTCGTTTTTCTTTTTTGTCCCGTACTCAAGTGGTGTCCTTGTTTCTTTGTGTTTCCGATGTTGCCTTTGTCCATGGATTGTTCGTTCTTTTGACTGACAGTTCGGTTCTCACTTACGGCTTTACTCAAAGATGTTCAAAAACTGATAGAGAACAAATGACCAATATGATCAAAATGTAAAGCCAAAATCAGTTAGGACAGAGCTTTGCATGAAAAAAATAATAGATATAAGTACTGACTGTTGATTTGATTTGATGTCCTTTGATTTATTTTTTGATTGTTTGTTTATTATGTTCAATAAAGGTTTAAAAAACGGGCAAACGTGCAATAAGAGTCATCTAAATAAGTACATTGTAATAAGATTAAGTAGGAAAAAAGAGAAGAAAAAAAACGAAATATATAAATCTTCATTCAACCACAATACATTAAATAGAAATTTTAACTATTGTCTTGAAATAAAAAAATCCTCTTATAAACTTGCACATGCCTGTTTACTTATTTTCAACCCTCTTTGAACATTATTTTTGTATGGCCACGTTTAATTTAACTGCAGGAATGTTTTTGATTATTTTTTTTTCTTAAATTGTGACATGTAATTTTTAGCTCTGTGTCAAATTGAGTTCAATTACCATTACTTTTTAGGATTAAACATTAATACCGAAATTGGTGTGAATTTGGATAAGGTTGAAAATGGGAGGATTTTGACTTCCGACATCGAAAAGTGAACATTCCGAAGATGATATCCCGAAAGTATAGTTTATCTGATTTCCAAATGCATTTCAGACACTTTCATTTGTTCAATGAACAAATTAAGAAAAACTGAAATTGATACCAAATTACAAAAGTTACTGTGAATTAAAGATTTTTAAGAGCCGATAGTATTTATTCGGAATTCTAAAAGTTATGTACTGTTACTGTTGTGATTATTGACATTTTTCTTCTTTGTAATGATCTATTCTTTATCTTTTACTCTGTCTCAGTAATTTTGAAGTAATTTACAATTCGTTAAAAAAACCTCTTTCATTTACAAATTATGGAAGCACCAAATAAGAATCATATTAATTGTGAACTTTGAATTTTTAGATTATCGTAGATTTTGAATGCTTAATAAGACATTGCATTTTTTTTTTTCAAAATCGCAGAAGATATTAACATTGCAATTTTAAAAGGAGAGTGGTCTATGCTTTTTATGACAAGTATACGTTTTTTTTTGTTTTTGTTTTGTTTTTGTTTTTTTGTTTTGTTTTTTTTTTCAAAAATCGCAGATGAGATTAACACAGCATTTTTAAAAGAGAGTGACCTATGTTTTTAAAACAAGTAAACGTATATACATTTTGTATGTTACAGTAAAAGTGTATATTAATTAGTTGTTAAACAAAATTAAAGAAATTCCATTAAATATGTATAATTACTAAACTTCGGAGGAATTATACATAATTCCTAATTCTGTCCAGCATCCAGTAATTATGCATAATCACTGAATCTTCTCAAAGCTTTTCTACAAAATTGATTTGATTGCAGTAAATGTATGTACAAATTTGAATTGAATATACATTGAATTGTATATGGCGGGATATGGTCATTTTATTTACTCTTCGTTTTGTTAGAAACGCTGTATGTACCCTGCCGAAAATTTGCATACGAAAAGATTATTATTTTTAAACAGAAATCTGGTTTTAAGAAATACTATGATCCACAAGTTTCTGATACGGTAATATTTAAGGAAATACAAGAATGTACCATTATTTTTCTATATGCAAAGAACACTTAATCAAATCAAAAACATTTGCTCTTTTGTCTATATTAAAGTCTGTCACTGAAAAAAAAAGAATATTCATAAGACGGAAAGACATTTCTGTAACTGAATGTGTTTGGGGCATTTACAGTTGGTTGTTAAATGTTTTTTGTGAAATGAATCAGATTGTGACCTGTTTTTGGACCATTTTGCGTCACTTTGTGTTGATTGTTCGAGGGAAATGAAATAACTAGAGGCTCAGAGACTGAGCCTGTATCGCTCACCTGACAAAATGCTTCTATGTCATGCATGACCAAAAATGAAGTTTTCTACCAATGGGGGCAAATTTGTAGCTATGTTCTCCATTAGCACCCATGTTTTTTGTCTGATCCTATTGAAGTGAGTAATTTTTGCAGAGACTTTCTACGCATTTAGTTAAATTTGCTTAAATAGTTTCAGAGAAAATGATGAAAAGGATGGTTTTCTCATACCAGGCTCCAATGTTAAACTATGTTCTGTACTGGAGACCATGTGTTTTGTAAGATCTAAATGAAATGTGAAATCTTTGTAAAGTACCTACCATACATCATTTCTGTAAAGTTAAACTATGTTCTGGGCTGGAGGTCATGTTTTTTATCTGTTCGAAACGAAATGAGCAATCTTCATGAAGGACCTTTTAGTACATCATTCCTGTTAAGTTTGGTTGAATTTGCATCAGTGGTTTCAGAGGAGAAGATGAAAATGTGATTTTTCCCATACAGTACAATGTTAAACTAAGTTCCGTGCTGGCAGCCATGTTTTTTATGGGATCCAAATGAAATGAGCAATCTTTTTTAAGGACCTTAAGTACATCATTCCTCTTAAGTTTGTTTGAATTTTCTTCAGTGGTTTCAGAGAAGAAGATGAAAATGTGAGTTTTCCCATAGGGTCCAATTTTAAACTTTATTTCCGCGCTGGCGGATATGTATTTTATCGGATTGGAACGAAATGAGCATCTTTGTAAAGTACCTTCTTTACATCATTCCTGTAAAGTTTGGTTGAATTTGCTTCAGTGGTTTCAGAAGAGAAGATGAAAATGCGATTTTCCCCATACAGCCCAATGTTAAACTAAGCTCCGTGCTAGCAGCCATGTTTTTTATCGGATCGGAACGAAATGACCAATCTTTTTAAGGACCTTTAGTACATCATTCCTATAAAGTTTGGTTGAATTTGCTTCAGTGGTTTCAGAAGAGAAGATAAAAATGTGATTTTTCCCATAAGGTCCGGATCCAATGATAAACCTTAGTTCCGCGCTGGCGGCCATGTTCGGATCAGAACGAAATGAACAATCTTAGTAAAGGACCTGCCATACACCATTCCTGTAAAGTTTAGTTGAATTTGCTTCAGCTGTTTCAGAGGAGAAGATGAAAATGGGATTTTCCCATAGGGTTCAATGTTAAACTAAGTCCGTGCTGACGGCCATGTTTTTTATCGGATCCAAACGAAATGAGCAATCTTTGTTAAGGACCTTGAGTACATCATTCCTGTAAAGTTTGGTTGAATTTGCTTCAGAGGAGAAGATGAAAATGTGATTTTTCCCATAGGGTCCAATGTTAAACCTAAGTTCCGTGCTAGCGGCCATGTTTTTATCGGATCAGAACGAAATAAGCCATCTTTGTAAAGGACCTTCTATACATCTTTCCTGTAAAGTTTGGTTGAATTTAATTCAGTGGTTTCAGAGGAGAAGATGAAAATGCGAAAAGTTAACGGACGGACGGACGACGGACGCCAAGTGATGGCAATAGCTAACACTGACCCGAAGTGAGATAAAAAGAAGAATCACTGTTTACTGTCAAAAAAGCGTTACTGGTTTTGTGACTTTTACCATGGATTTATATTTCTGTTAATGTGAAATTAAAGACTGTTTGCATTTTTATGAAACCCCTCCGGACCCCTTTCATATTAAAGGCCTTGGCCAGGGGTCTCGGCAACCGAGATAATCATTGTAATATACTTTTTTTCTACTTTTATAAACGAGATCTCAAATATCTTTTGTTAAAACACTGCTGGATTTCCGGCTGAGAAGGAGCACTTTATTCAAAATAATGAAATATGAATATGATATCTGAATATCTTCTAGAAATGTACAGATTATAACTTCATATGTATGATTTCTGAGCAATTCTGCAAACAAGCAAAGCGTTTTTGAACTATTGAAATGGCTGAAAAAGCTTTTTTTTTTCTTACTTCAAAGTATTTTTCTGGGGAAGAGTTTACCGACAAGTTGACACAAATTGGTGAATAGGATACAAATTTATTTCAGTTTTGGTATTCTATTGCTTTAATACGACTTGGTCGATGCATTCCCATTTTAGTCTGCAATTTTTAGCTCACCTGGCCTAAAAGGCAATGTTAGCTTTTGCCATCACTATGCGTCCGTCGTCCGTCTGTCAACAGTTTCAAAAATCTTCTCCTCCGAAACCACTGGGCCAAATGTGACCAAACTTGGCCTGAATCATCACCAGAGTATGGCTTCTCAAAATTGTGTTCGATTAGGCGGTAGGTCAAACAACATGGCCGCCGTTGCTAAAAATAGAACGTGGGGGTAAATTGCAGTTTTTAGCCAATAACTCGAAAACCGTTACAGATATCAAAAATCTGACATGGGTAAAAATTGATCAGCATGGCAAGATCTACCTGCCCTGCAATTTTGAAGAAAATCTGAAAACCCATCTCGGAGTTATAGCCTTTTTTCCGCTAAATTTTCAAAATTTTGGCATTTTTTATTTTTTTATTTCAAAAAGTGTAACAGATAGAGGTCAAGTGTAAATTGCAAAAATGTCTACCCACCTCGACATTTTGAAAAAAATCCATAAACCCTTGTAGG
>MJUU01064757.1:2239-39753 GCA_002080025.1 Modiolus philippinarum
TATATATATATATAGCGAAAAATGATCAATATATCCACAGGCGAATAAAATATATTAAAAACACAAAATCGGAAATGCACAATCTATTAAGGATTCAAAATTAAACACAAAAAAAACTTTAAAGTCCAATAAAATATCACATTGTTCATCTCCTACCCGTTTCACTGCTATACTGTCAGATATTCATGAAGTAAACTGGCGACGTTGTTAGTAGTTACCTAACGTCACTAATAAAAGAGAAAGTAGCACTACGGCGACGTTACTAAAAATACATACAAACGTTAAATATAACAAATAAAAATAGAAACCAATGTACGTATAAATTACGTATTTAGTTTGGGTTTATACTTCCTAATAAACATAGCCTCTTTGTTTAACCGTTCTTGTTCCGTTATACCGTCGGAAAATTTATACATGGGAAATATTTTAAATCTTCCTTTTCCGCATTTATCTAAATGTTAGCTGAGAGGTATTTGGCGTGTTGTCGGATCTCTTATCTGTTGACGATGTACGGTCATACGCTTACGTAATGTCATTCCAGTTTCACCGATATAATTTTCACCGCAACCAACACAAGTCAAAACATTTATCAAATTTTCAGAGGCACAGGAAAAATTGTTTTTAACTTATATAACGTATATATATACGTCTAAAGTGATACACAACAACATCAAAATAAAGTTATTACAGAAAAAAATCCTAAATTGATCAAATGACGAAACTTTCGCTAGACCGACTAGCTTCCTCAGCGTCTGATGATCTAATGATAAGAATTTTAAAATGACATACATATAATGTCAAAGATATTTTACCTGGACACAAGATAAATATTTACACAAAAAGACCGTCAAAAATATTTTTCGTATATAACCACAAAATTTGATTGATTGATCAGTTAGGTTAAAACGTCCAGTTAGCAAAACTAGTAATAGAACGAGAACAAATTTGCAACAAAAAAAAAAGAAAAAAAAAAGAAAAAAAAATTAGCTGAATGGGGAAAGAGACCAAAATTGGTAATAAATAAAAAATAAATAATTATAATGCATGTAATAAAATAATATTTAACGTTGAAGGGCCAACAAGGGCAATGAGTACTGACTGCTGCCGGGAAATGGGTAGGGGCAGGAAATTAGCCCCGCCAAACATATTATGTACAAACACCACAATTGTAATAAATCAGATATGTATACACAAATACTGTGAAATTGAATACTTAAATGAACGGGATAAAAACAAATTACTAAGATTTTTTGTTGATGCCATCCGGGTATAATGTACCTAACTCTCTAATCCAGATGCTTTCTCTTGATTGTCTCTGTTTATCGCTCCAAACCCGCTCGTGATCAATGATGGTCACGTTTGATCTTGCAAAATCTTCCAAAGAATGCCCAGGTAATTTGAAGTGTTGACTGACTGACTGGTGAGGTCACTGCAGTGTCCATTCATTCTTTTGTTGAATGGTTGGACACTTTCACCCACATACTGTAGACCACAAACCTGGCAGTCAATGAGGTATACGACATTATGTGTCTTACAATTTACATTGCAGAACACCTTGTATACCTTCCCCGTTTTTCTGCTACTCAATGTCTGTGTTTGTTGCATTTGCTGACAACACTTGCATCTTCTGTCCCCACAAGGTTTGCATTGGCCAAGTTGTGAAGAGTTTTGGGGGAGATTCGCTCGATCAAGGTATCCTTAATGCTTTTTGGTCGTCTAAAAGCAATGATTGGTGGCTCGGGAAACATTTTGGATAGTTTTTGCATTTTTCAATTTCCTTCCAGTGCTGTCGAACCAAACTCGAAACTTTTGACAGTGAAGGATGATACGTGAGGACCAAGGGAACTCTGTTATTGACCTTCTTGTCTTTGTATTGAAGGAGTTCGTCTCTTGTGACTTGACATGCTCTATTGAACCCTTTTTGTATGACTTTGTCAGAGTACCCCCTTGATTTTAGATGGTATCTTAAGTCCCCTAGTCTTTGTTTAGTGGTGTTATCTGATGAGCAAATGCGTTTTACTCTGATAGCCTGGCTATATGGTATGCTATTAAAACAGTGTTTTGGGTGGCAACTTGATGGTGACAGATATTGATTTTTGTAGTCAGTAGTATCTTGGATATGTGAGGGGAGATCTTCCACAAACGGTCTGAGATGAAAATCAACGAACTCTGATATCTTTTCTGTCGGGTGACTATTAGCTGTAACAATAGGTCGGGTTGTTTTCTTTGTGGATTTTAGGTAGGAGATAGAAGCGACCAGGTTTTGGATCTTCAGGAATAAGATAATTGAAGGTGGTAGTGTCAATGTGGCCGTGTTCATGCATAGCCTCTAGGCTTTCGGTTATCTTTTTGCGAAATCAAAAGTGGGGTCAGATTCTAGTTTTTTATAAAATCTATTGTCTGAAAGTTGTCCTTCGGCTTCCTGAATAAAATCTGTTTTGTTCAAAATGACTACTGCACTCCCCTTGTCTGCTGGGTTTTATGACTATATCGTTTCTTTCTTTGAGATTTTTCAAGGCTGATCGTTCCTGTTTGACAAATTGTCAGTTTTAGGTACAAACATGTCTACAGTTTGTTTAATATCTGATTTAATAAGATCTATAACAGATTCGAGTCTGGTGTTTTTGCTCGGTTTCGGAATGACTAAATTTTATCCTGATCAACTGTTTATAGTTTCATCAATTGCCTTGATGAGTACCACTTTGTACTAGTAGAATACATGTAATTTATTCTGATTTTGAAATCACATCTTAACCGATCCCCCCAAGTCTTAAATTCAACAACAGTTTATGTATACAAAGTACAAACTATCATTGTTTCATATTAAAAGGCAATACTATTTGATGATGAGTAACTGCGAATAATATTGTTCCTTGTCATGAATGATTAAATCCCATATACATGCAGCGCAAGTTCAATAGTCAACCCCCCCACTATACATTATACGTTTTACTTACAAATAACATCAGATAACAAATTATGGTCAGTCAACAGCAAAGCTAACTGGAGCAGTTATGTTCTTTCTTTAGTCGTCAATTCATGTTCAACTATTTCACTTTGGGCTTATGCGTTATTAAAATTACAGCAATACACAAAAAGTGAAACAATGAAACAATAATTCCAAATGTAATTGTAACGTTCATTTTCATTGGTCAACGTCATGAATAGCAAACGGAAATATTATGATAATAACATTGTGTTTAGCAATGACTATGCCAAAATAGTGGTCAGGGTTGAATACACATAGTGCACTCCCCTCCGGGTCGTGCACTATGGTCTCAACCCTGACCACTATTTTGGCATAGTCATTGCTAAACACAATGTTATTATCATTATTATGCTGACTGTGTCATTGATTTTCATCTTTTCATTACAATTTCCAAGCGAATAAATAGATGTTCTTTTCATTTAGTTACTGTCAGTATAAATTTCTATATTTCAATTAGTTGCATAATGTGGTGGAAATTTGAAAAAATAACTTTTTTATGGCGGATCTCAAAAATACATTTATTTCATGATATAAAATGAAGAGACGAGTAAAATGAATGGTCACAAGTGGGGTACAAATTTTATTTTATTAGAAATATTACTAAATTCAGGTTGATTTCTATGACTTAGATCCCTACAGGTAAGATTTTCATCACTATTTGATTGACTAAACTGTAGCTCCGCCTTCCAAGTCACGTGACAGGCATAGTACATGGCTGCAGGTATACTATGCCAAAATAGTATATTAGACACTATTAATGCAGTTTCTTACAGAAAGCATAATAATTTTCGATATTTCCGTTTGCTCATTAATCCGCTCCGCAAAAATATAGTGCAGCAAATAAAGACGTCTTTAACATGAACAACGCATTTTTAAGGTTCATCATAACAAACTCAACAATATGGCTACAATGTTGATGTGGTTTCATACATGGGCAGAGCAAAGGAAAGAAAAATTATCGTTGTTTTAAGGCTGGCACTACATAGCTATGCAATAATTAAATTACCTTTTCAAGAAAATAAGTTAAAAACTTACCTGACAAAAGCGGTGCATTTTTTTCCATTTCTTGCAACATCCAAAATAAAACTATCTTGCAAGATTTGTTTGAAATATTCCCGTCGGTATTGTTATTATCACCTTTGTCATTGTTGATTAATATGCATAACTTACCTGTATAACGTAGGGGTCATCTCGAACTGTTTACCTGTCTTTGTTTGTTTTTGGACCTTTTCAAACACGAAGAAAAAATGCACAGCACAAACAAAACATTATAATGAAATAATTTTAATAAAAATGAATGCAGGAATTACATATCTATGCAGTGCCAGCCTTAAAAGTTTATACTGTTTTACCGTTTTGTCTGTACTCATGTGAAATTTACACACGTAAATTTGGACTTGGAGAAGGAGTTGTTATGATGAACCTTAACGTACAAAATTGGAATTATAAGGATTAAACACTGATTTTTAGGAAATTATGTATGTATAAACTCCGGCAGCTCACTCACAAACTTAAAAGTTTACATAAAGTCCCTCGGACTTTATTCAGTTTGTGAGTGAGCTGTCGGAGTTTATACATAGATAATTTCCTAAAAATGAGTGTTTAATCCTATAATAGTTTGACTGTCATTGTCCTTGGGTGGATTGGCCATGATAGATTTACGGTTTGCGCCTGGTTTTCTTCACATGGCCCATGCATTTTAATTTATCATTGGCAGAATGTACAAACCCAGGAATCATGACCAATCATTGCAGATTTCAAAATAAACAGCCATCATTATCATGCCTGTGAAGGAAATTTTATCAACAAATCAGCGTAGGGAAGAGAAACGCCTGGAACTTTCACATCCTTCAAATATGTATAATTCTCCACTCTTTAGGAGAATTGTGGTTATTACTGTGGTACACAGTTTTAACATCTTAAATGTTAATTTTCCTTATACAAAGTGTGCAAGTGAAAGGCCAACATTGCAGTCGTCATCTTTAAAATACAAAAGGACGTAACCCAAAACGAACAAACTTTTTATTAGGTCAATGGCGTAAGGGAAGATAATTCGAATTGACTCAATACGGAAATTTATTAGGACAGTATCAACCGATCAAATTGCGAGAAATACTATGAAATCAGGATAAGTCACCTTATCCCCGAACTGTTTATTTTTTGTTTTGTAAGGTATATCCCCTGTACTGAACATGTAATCTGAAATGCACATATATAGTTGACTGTTCAGCTATCTTGTCGCTTACCCTCTTCGATGGAACGTCTTAGCTCTCTGTCTATTTAGTCAATCTTCACTTGCAAAACTTCAACCTTTCTAGTTGCCTCGGGTAGTTGCTAGTATTTATGTCTTTTCCACAAGCTATTTCACTATACATTAATGCCATATTTAATTACAACTAAGAAGCGGAACATTTACCCAGGCTATATAATGATATTCATCCACCAAACGGAACCAAGCCTGACACAACGAGTTACAACGCGTTACGAGTGCCTATTATAATCGTTTGTTCTAACCGAATAATTCAAAATATATGCATGTCCGTTTGTCGATATATAACCGGTGTGTTATTCGAAGATTCGTAAAATCATGAAAATCAGAAAAAGTAAACCAAGGCATTTTATCAAAGACGTACACACAACAGCTGTACATACCTACATTAATATGGCTTCTAAGACATTATAAACTGATGTATATTCTTGGTAATTTATCTGCTAGGTTTATTGAGCAATGCATCACTATGATGAATTACGTGTAAGGAAAGAAACAGGCTCGATCTATATTCTATGTGTACCCCTCACCTGATAGATATGATGTATTTCTATAGCATGCCTTTGGGACTAAGGTTGAATTATTATGGGAGTACATTAATGTTTTACTATCTAAAACTAATATTTCACTTTTATTCTCTTCTGACATTGTATGGTTTTTGTTATACAAGACCATTATAAATCACTTTGGTACTATCTTTTGATGAATGTTGGGTAATTACCCACATATATCAAAAATTCATAATGTTTTAGTCGATTATAATGTCAGCATGTGCACTATTTATGAGCTTTAATGAGAGTTAATGTGTAAAGTTTTTATATCAGAATTTAATACACCTTAATAAATTTAGAGTTTTCACACATTTATTTGTTATTTATGCAAAATGATAATGACTATGTAAAATCTATAGTTATACATGTATGTTTCATAAAAAATATCCATCCCGATTGATATGAGCAAAACTTGTCTAAACATTCACTAAATGAAGACCTGCTTTACAGAGCAGGACATGCTTACCCTTCCGGAGCACCTAATGTCAGACTCTTTGAGAGTTCACACTATTAGTGGTTGTATTTGTGTAGTTTTTGTGTTTTGTGGTTGTGTAGCGTCTTCGTTATTCCGTCTTTTGGTGTTCTTGCTTTTGCCTTGTGTCTGGACTATGATTTATGTAATATTGTTCCTTGTTCCTTCGGTATAATTCTGCCGTTGTTTGAGACAGTAGCATAAAATATTTACCAAAACCTTACATGCATTTTCATTAACAAACTGTTTTGATTACCAAAACACAAAGACAGAAACGAAGAACACGCACACACATACACAAACTACGAAATTCTAAACCTTATCCTGTTTCTTTTAAAATATCAATCTAAAGGCTAAAACCTCTATCTACAGAATGAATAACTCGCACAACTTGCTTGATTTACATTAAAAAAGAATGAACACAAAATAATCTAAAACAATGAAAGAGCTTTCTCAACTTCAAGATGAAGAACAACAAGAAAAGCATTGTTCAATTGAGTTAATGATCTTCCAATGTTTAGATTTTATCTGCTCTGAAGAGACATAAGTTATCGAAATGGCCATATGCAGAACTGTTCGTTATTTAATTATAGGTTTCACCATGTGTTCGTAAAGACTTTGTCTCATATGCAGTTACACCATATCCTTTTATTTTTAATTTTCAAACTATACATTATACAAGTCTGATGGAAAATAAACATTGCAAAAAGAATTGTAAGAATCATTAAAAGATGAAACGGGTTAAAAATTCCAATATCTCAACACGAATAAAAGTTTCAACGTTTACGCTTATTTTTTTTATTTTCCCGCTCGAAGAAGACATTTTATGTCGAAATATTAGGCATTTTCACCCCGTTTTTATCTTTTGAATTCAGGTGATTTCTTATTTTTGTTTTTATATTTTACGAAAGGATATGGAGTAAATGATTATGACACTATAACACATATGTTAGTTCCAACTGCAATTAATTTTAATGAGTTTAATGACTTTGCCCAATTCCGGCGGTTAACCGTTGTATTCATGAACACAATATTTGGTATATCGCCCATTTTAAAAGCCTTTTATATATATACCGGTATATTACACAAGATTCCAAAGGCTGTATACAAATTACTTAATACCATCTAAGGTTATCTTTTTTCCACCCTTTCTATGCTACTTCCCACAACATGGCAGTCAGTATATTCAGTCTGAAAAAAAAATAAGAAAAAAATAAATGAGTTACAGTTTTATTTACATTAAAAGGCACCTTTGTTCCTGTTATTAATTGAGACATAAGTTGTCGAATTGCACATGTAGCTCGTTTTCTCCACTAAATTCAATATGTACACGTAATTAATTGATTGATGCTACATTAAATGACACGGAAGTCATTCTTCGTTTGTACTTCTGAGCCAACAAGAAAGTACACATTCATGGCAATGAACCGCTTTTCTCGTACAACCAGAAGTACAGTGTTACATGAATTAAACAACGTAGTATTCAAACAATTACAGCAAAACAGGTATTACCGTGTATAAATTCTGAAGAAGACTATATCGGCGATTTCAACAATATATATAGTATTGAAGTTTTCAAGATAACTCGTGATTTTAAACAAGGGTTAACAAGGCTATACTTAAACGGTAGGAATCTTCATTATTTGAATATAACAATAGTTGTTGAAAAATTCACATTTAAACGCAACTATTTCATTGTTTTTGTCAAAGACTGAAACATTGTTTTTTTAATTCAAAGTTCTATCGATAAAATTTGGATGGTGCTAAGGTGTTTCAAGACTGGTCCCTACTTGTTATCTGTTATAAGGAACTGTGGGGGATGGAAAAACACTTCCTATTTTGTACATACCTTCAAGTATTTCTTCCCTATACAGTTAGAAAATAAAATCATTCAGATTGTTTGAAGCTTTTTCAGCCCGGTTGACAACATCATTATCATGAAATGATCTTCTAACAACTGTACGTGATTTTTTTTCTTTCTTTTTTTTTTTGGTGAAAATCTGTAAAACTAGCAAAATGTGCTTCTCATCTAATGAATAAGGAAATTAATTTTAGGAGTTTTCTCTTTCATTGTATTTTATCTACTAGTATATTCAAGGAATGAATACCGGTAACAGGTGAAGAAACATTGAGGCTATACATTTGTCGTACCAGTATACAAGGCGATAACTCCTATGGGTTATTATTACAAAGTATTTATCTCCCATCCCCATCTCTCTCGCTCTCTTCATATATAGTCAATGTCTGCTCATTCTCGTGATTATTTCCATTTCTTGTTGGTTTTGGGTTGTCATTGTCGGAAAACTTGTTGAATGTCGCCCACTTTCTTGTACGTTTTCTTCGTGTGGATTCTAGGACGTCTTGATGGATCTCTCCCATCTCTTGATTTAATTTTGATTCTCGTTGTTTGATTTTTTGCTGAATGTCTCCAGCTGGACTGCCTTTGTTGAAGACTTTGTTGAATGATGTCTCCAATGGTTGCAGATTTTTGCAGTTGTCGGAAATTTTGTTATCATCTTACTTCTTTGTTCACTTTACTGTATATTTATGTAATAAATATATTCAATGTCTCGTTAAAAGGAGACACTTAGTCCAACATGCATTTAATTGAAATCTCATATTTCTAAATTTGTACATCTTTGACGAGGAAACTCCGTACAATGCTGGTAGATACGACTTGACGTTACGTCAACCTGTCATTTTACCACCATATTTTACATATTATCAACGCTGTGGGTTCCATTGTTATCACAATTATGATCCAATATAGTACAGTATGTATGATGGTAAGGGCTGATAACATACAAGTAATGACATTCCATCTGATCCGATATCTTCTTCAAATCATCTCCAAGTTCCGAATGGCTTTGATCGCTGGTGCGACCAGTAATATTAACTTTGACATGAATTATGCAAGCAGTCATAAAGCATTAAGGAATTAGTGATAATTGTTATTAAATTTATAATAATTGCCATAATACTACTGATATATCAGTTGCAAATAATGAGACAGTTTATCTTTTGTAGAATCTCGTCAGTTGACAAAGATATATTACACGTATTGTGTTCATATCAACTAAAATATTTATATGTTTACATGTAAAAATCATATTCGTATTTTTATAATTCTGAATCGGCTGTTCCGATACTACCTTTTCTAGTGTTGTATTTTGTTTCTGTTGTCTTGTTTATCGATCCATTATTTACAAGTATCTGGAATTCGCTCATACGTACCTACATATTTACACATTGCATGTTCTGATACATGTTTTTGTTATATTTTTTGTTTAAAAACTGCAACACAATCGGAAAGGCATCTGGTGTCGTGATTCGACAGAAGGCTTGACGGCGATTCAGGTATATTGTGGCTTCTTTGAGTGTTGCCAACACAGTGTATCACCCACTCTTTTTGATCAGATCGTGCTTACCCTTCCGGGGCACCTGATGATACCTTAGTTTTTGTAGGGATTCACACTGCTAGTGCTTTAGTTTTGTGGCGTTCTTGTTCTTTTTTGTTTATTTGTTTTGTCTTTGTTCATGCTGTTTCAATTCGTGTTGCATATGATTTGCCGTGATTTTGGATTTTGGAATTATGGATTCAATATAAATAACCCCAAAAAACATACTAATCCCCTACTGTGATCTAAATCCTACATTGTATGTTCCGTCGGTATTCGTTTACCGATGTCTTTGCGTTCTTTTGATTATTTGTCATTTCAATAGATTTTCTCAGGCCATGTACGCGTTTTCTTAGATTAAATTCCCATATTTTAACTGACCAAAGAACGTCAACAAATTAATCGTTTTCAGATGTCAGTTTAGAAATATAATTCACCTCGTGAGAAACTTTATTTGTAAGGAAGTCTTTGCATTACAAAAATCAAAACTAATCTTCGTGACCAATCTGTTCTCAATATCAAAAAAATTAACTTTAGTTTTGCGAGAAAAAAATCCAATTATATACTGCGCTTAAGACTGAAAAGACGTAAGAACAATTGCGAACTGGCCCTACATGAACTCCGTATTTTTACACATTCTGAGACTGATAGACAACGCATTTGCCATCACTCTCAAAATTGAATAATTACAAGAAATTAGTTAAATATTTTGATATTATCATGAAAAATCTCATTTATTTTTTCCAGTTGAGAACTCCAGGAGGTCAACATAGTAACCCTTCTGTTGTTGATTGCTTTGAGTATTCTTACGTAATCATTCCTTCAATCTGAGACTTTATTTACGTTTGTCACGTATCTGACAAAGATATAGACACTCCCCATAAATTACAACAACAATTTAAAAAATTTGAGGATAAGCATATTCATTAGAAATACTTTGATTATAATATATAAATAACTATAGCATGTCTTAACGGAACGAAGGGCTACATTGTTTTCATACTTAGCACGACATATAATAATTAAATAATTTACATTTTTTTTTTATATATTTTACTTTTTTAATTGTTTGGAAATGGAAAAAATCCCTTACATTTCATGAAACTATACAACATAAATTCTGAACATTAACACTGACGGTGCATTCTAAAATCAAACGAATTATAAAAATGCTGACATGTCAGAAAAAAAAATCGACAACTCGTTCCTGCCGTATTTGCCCAAAATCAGAAAAATTGAAACCTTTTATTTTGAGCCACTTAACAAATTTCCGTCATAGAAATGTTGAAAGCGTGATTCAATTCTTCTGTGAAAAAGCACGTAATTAAAAACTAATAAAAAAAAACACTTTATGATATGTGTGAAACTTATACCATCAGCCGGGGGAGGGGGGGGGGCGTTATCGACGTCATTTTTGTAGGTGACATCTACTTATTTGAGCTTGAGTTAAATCTTGATCTATTCTTTTACTAAGGAATATGAAATGGGAGATGGAGTAAATCTTGAGCTTTTTTTTTGTAAGCAACTACTATAAGTTTCCACAAAGATAATTTTAAAATTCCAATCTACAGCTGAGTATGTTTGTCATGTCCTGTTGTAAGCACATGCGATTATTTACAGAGAACATACAAAGGTCCATGATTAGGTTCAGAAGTTTCTAGGTCCCTTAGATTTCTACCCCAAACGAGATTTATAGCAACTATATATATATGTATACAAGATACACGGTGGAGACCTCAGACGAAGAAAATTGAGGTAGAATTTATATTATATTTCAAAATTTATATTTCAATCGTGAGGTGGAGTCGTGGACAAGTTATTGACGAAACACCGGCAGTAGAATTACGAAGTAGCAAAACACAAGATAACATAAATCAAAGTCCAGAGACAAGGCAAAAGCAAGAACACAAGAAGACAGAAGACCAAAGGCACTGCATATTAAAAAAATACTACAAATACAACACTAAAGACTAAAGCAGTAACAGTGTGAACTCTAAATAGAAAACAGAGTGACACCAAGGGCTCCGGAAGGGTACGTTTGTGATGCCCTGCATACAGAAATACAATGGTAGCTACCTGATATCTCTCAGTCTACAATATCATATTAAGTACTTCGTCTTCTGTGTGTTATGTCATATTGTACTTTCATTATGAATTATACCATATGAAGACGAGATGTTGATTTTCATAAAGCGGTCCCGCAAGAGATATATTGCATTACATAATAATAAAAAGGAAATACACAGTACAAATAAGTTGTATATTAAATGAATTATCATAAATATAATGTTCATATACTATGTCAGAAATAGTCCCAAATGGTTTTTAATATTGTTTGATAAATTAGTCACTTTAAATGTATGATATTTGTATCCCCTTTAATACTAAAACTGATCTTTATCTGTCTGCTATCATATGATGTTATATCAGAGGAACAAACAGCTACGTAATCTTCAGCATAGGACACAGGAACGGATTCGTATGTTGATTTGGCCCAACGACGTGAAATTTCAAACTCAAAATTACTTATAAACGACCTTTTGTAAAGCTTGATCTAATTGACAATGGCAATAGTAAGGGTTTCGACTGCACACGTCTCTAAGCAAATCATGGGGGGTATTCTGGTATTGAAGGTCATGTGTGGTCAGATTAAAATACAAACATGAAAAAGAAAGGAAATGGGGTAAATGTCAAGGAGACAACATCCCATATCCAAGTTAAAACGACCAAAAACAAAACATCTAGGGGTCACCATATGGTCTTCAACACAGTGAGGAACCTCACACCATATAGTAAGCCCTAAATGGCAATAAAAGGTAAAAAAGTGAATAAATCAAACACACATTTTGGAACTGTGGTGATTCCTTGGGTAGAAACAACAACATATCGAAACTGTCGATGAGTTATGAAGGAAAAACTTCATTGAATTCTGGGAGACACTTTATTGCAGATTCAATGATAATGGTCTAAACAGGAAATGAGTGTTTGGATTGTTCACCAGCATTGTGCAGTTTTACAAACGTAACCTTAAAGTGCTTGTGCGTATCCCACAGCTGACACCATGTTTTTGTTTTGAAAAAGTCAGGTTGCATGTTTTTTATTCTCTGTGTGTGAATTACAGGATAATGTAATCTGTATTTAACTATATAAATAAAGCATTTACTTTACCATAACCAATGGAAGGATATGAAGTAAATGCATATGTGTCAAAGTCACTACAAATCTTGGTAAAACTTGGAACAACAGTTTTAATTGTTGTTCTTCATATTGAAGTCACAATGAGATTTGCTCATATCTCATAGTAAGTTCATACATTAATCATCACTATGTTCATGTATGTATGTATTGTTTGCTTTTAGGCACAGACCATTTCATTTCGGGGGGGGGGGGGGGGGCTGGTATTTTTTAGAAAAAATATTTCTATCTCCGATTTTTGCACACAAAAAAAAATTTCTGACCAGCATTTTGGTTGAAAAAAATAATCTGGCTCCGACTTTGTTCACTAGAAAAAAGGCCTGGCTCAACAAAATTTCCTTGCATAGTGTGCAGTGGAAAAATAATCCGGCTCGGGTAAAAATCCCAGCCCCCCCATATCAAATGGTCCGTGCCTTACTGATACATTATGTTGTAACTATCGAATATGCAGTAACCAGAAGAATGTTAGACGTAAATATGTCATTTTGGAAAATTGCATGGAGTGCTTACATACGTCATTTTTGGAAAATTGCATGGAGTGCATACATTACCTTGTCTGTATGATTAATGATAGAAGTGCAACGAAAAGTTATTGCATTAATTAAGTTACACACCTATTTACATCCGCACAAAAACTCATAATTAAGGAGAATGGCAAGCATGTTGATATTTTTTAGGCCATGACTGATGTGCACGTCAATATTTTTTCTGTCAGTGAAAAGTAAGCCTGCTTATTGTAGCAGTAGTCATCCTGAAACCTTATAACACGTAGAATGCCTTCCATCAGTGTCAGAAAAACATCTTTGTTGGCACTGAAAGACGTCTGATAAAATTAACAACACTACAGATGAAATATACAGTAGTTTGATTGGCAGCTAGCAGGTTAAGTACGACCTGATCAAACGTTGAGACAAATACGATTTATCTGTTTTTGATCCTATGGATATGTATTGTGAGGTCTGTTAAACTTCTTATAATGCTGTTTGATGTTTGTAAGGAAAATCTCAAGAGTTGTTTGATTGACATGAAGCACGGAGGAAATGATTAACAAGACGCTTTACAATGTCAACCTACCGGTTGTTTGTTTCTGTGCTGATTCTGATTTATGACATTAAAGTGGTGTTTTCAGTAGAGTGCCATATGTATTTTGTAAGAGGTTTAATGCTGAAATCTCAAAACCACAGGAGAGGAGTGAAATGAAATGCAATATTCTAGGAAACATCGTTTTTTGCGTAATTTGTTTCCATAGTTTCCTGGCGATTAGTAAGTCTCGTCATATGATCCCGAGAATTCACGATAACATTGTAATTTGAAAACTTTTCCCGCCAAAATATGTCTTATGTAGTATGAAATATCTGTTTGATATTTCCTACGTCTTCGGATAAAATGCTACTATTTCAAAAGCCAAGTGTTTCAAAGTTGAAACTTACAGCTGCTGTTGCTGTCTTATATGTTTAGATGATTTAAAATATTCATAAAGTATATCTAAGATAACACGAAACTTAAATGTAACATATTACACAATAATTTTATTTACCTTATAAATATTTATCGTCTAGATATCTTGTTCTTTGGATCAACTATCGGCTCCTTTTGCATACTCAATAATGTTTAGTTATTTCACTAAATTTGTCTAAAAGTATATATCACCTGGATTACACTTACACTGGGTGGATAAAACTGCTGCTTTACCAAAGGTTCACGACGGGGAAAGGTTCCAAAGGGGATCAATGGGTAAGATTAAAGATTCCTAATTATTATAAGAAAGTTTTTCCTCAGCGAATAAAAAACTTTTAATAGGATTCTGAAAGTTTTTACTTGTCCAAAGAGTAATTTATTATTATTATGAACGTATATGGGCGTTTCTGATGCACGTAATTTATTGTTGTGAATCCGTAGCTTTGATTGTGGTTTCACAATATTTCAAGTTTAAATAACAAAATACCGATGTTACAATGTATTTAGTTTCTGCAGAAGGCCATTTCGACTACTTTTGTCTCTTCAGTGAAGATCAAATCAAAATATTTGTAATTCATAAACCAAAGCATGTGTAAAAGCTGATAAATAACAAATTTCCAAAAGGATCAAGATGAAAAAAAACCAAAATCACCCCTTAGTTTTAAACAAATTTTCGTAAATTTAGATTTTGCCAGCTATCAAATAATTCAGTTTTCGGGCCAGCACCGTAGTACTGGCTATTGGGTTGGTAAATTCCCTGAGAGACAAACAGTCCACCAGCGGAGGCATTGGCCTAGTGGTGATAAATAACAAAATACCGAAGCTATTGTGCATATGGCTATTGCGACAACATCGCGTTCGTCGACATTTTGGAAATGTACCAATCTTTACAGATAAAAAAAAACTAGAATTTTAGAAGAGGTTCTCGTAAATGGAAGATAGATGCAAACATTTGTAATTTCTGACCAGAAATATGAAAGAAATTAATAAATTTGTAGAAAATTTGAGAAACTTCGTGATGACAAAGAAACGACAATGCAGTTAGAGTGAAAGATACCCCTCATTCGAATGATTGCGTATTCAATGTACACAAGTAACATATTACTTCTCAATCACCATTGTCTCATTCAGGCTTATCTTCAATTAATTTCCTCACAACATGGAAAAACACACTGAGAAAAATTAGGACAAACTAACGCACAAACACTAATGCATTCATCATCCGAAAGAAGAAATCAATCAAAGCGATCCAAATTTCAACCTGATAAAAGCCGATGTTAAAATCGAGTGTAGTATAGAATGATAACTTCTACTAATCTTCTTACGATCAAAACATTCAGCCTCATTGTATACTACATTTTTTATTGACTGAACTCAACAGGGGTTGAAGCCATGCAACAAACATTTAAACAATTTGATTACAGTGCTATCATAGTAAGTGTTATCCTTATCTCATTCGTCACTACTTTATGTCTAACACGACAGTAATACCTTCCATAACGGTGCTATAAAAGGTAGAAATGAAGTCAGGTAGACGTATGATTGATCTACAGGTGAGCAGGTGAGACATGTTCATTGTGACGTTTTATTTCATTCTTCACGGAAAACCAATAACTTTTGATTTAAATGACAAGATGCCATTGATGCTTCTCCGATATCACAAATAAAACTTTCTGCCAGTCTAGAATATTATACTGTAAATTTCCTATTAACGACACGGCTTGACATTTACAGTACAGTTCGATGCAGCGTTACTCGTTATTGAAATGACAATTATTTGAAATATGACATTATTTCAATTATGGATTATATTTTGATGTAATATTTCACCGGTCCGATAACATCTGCTGTGTGCAGCAAAATAATAAATTGCATTGATAACATGAAAGTGTTACAGTTCATAAAAACATTCGTATCAAGTTCCTCTTGTATTATTATATTTCTATGTCTTGATGACAGAGACCTGTAATTCTATCATATTACATTGTGGCAAATATGTTTTTTCTCTTCTTATATAACCGTTGTTTTTATGTTGGTACAGAATCTCTAGTTTCAGTTATAAAGAATGGGTATTAAATTTACATCTTTCTTTGTGTTTGGTTCTGGTAAACAGTCTGTTATACTATCGCAAACTGTAATGGATTGGTATTCACATTGCTAATTACTTATGACAGGGAAAAGTTATATCAGATATTCATTATCCATACCACACTACCCATAACTATCGTTTGTCTGAAGTTATATCATTCACTAGCGTTATCATGTATTAATCACATTATAATCATATCAACTTTAAACCTTTTTGTGTCTTTTCTCCCGTCTCTCATCATTTACAGTTACTTCGGTATTTCATTATTAAGGTCTTTCCCACTTCGGTGGAAAGACCTTCTTGTATTTCTTCTGATTATTCTTTTTTTTTCCTCCAAAATTTGCAAAAAATTCTTAAGAGATATCACTTTGATACTTGGTACCATTATTCAGAAATGGCCGGGCTTGACCAAACTCACCCTGTGAAACCGATCTATATTTAGTAACAGAGTTACATCATCAAACATGGTAAACCTTGTTAGCAGTAAACTCGAAAACCATGAAGTGTAATTAGAAAAAATGTTTGTTAGGTCATGACAAAGATCTGTTACATTTGGTCCGAAATTGTCCGATGGACCATTCTGGAGTTATGCCCCGCAAAATTTGATGCTTTTTTAACAATGATTTTCTCCCAAACCGGAAGTGATAGGGACATGAGACATACACCATTGATCTTGGTTCCCCAGGGGCTATTAGAAAAGGTCAAGGTCAAAGGTCATCGGTGACCTTTATTTTGACCTCTAGACTTGTTAGCGGATAAACTCAGAAACCGTAACAGATAGCTGATTAAATGAAATGGAGAAAATGTGTGTCTTGTTGAGACCTACAATTGTTACATTGGGTCCAAAATCATTTGACCAACCGTTTTGGACCTATGGGCCAAAAACCGATTTTCGATTTATAAATAAGGGGTTTTTGCTTATAGCTCAAATGCCATTGAAGATACAAACATATATTCAATACAAAAAATGTTCAGGTAGACTTGACCTTCAAAATGACGTCAAGGTCAAATGTCAAGGTCACATTGAAACAAATGTATTTCACGTCAAAGAGTCTATAAATATACATAGTAAGCTCAGAATGTTGGTATTCCTATGAATCAATAATGAGAACATTGTGACGCAACTTTGGGAAAGACCTATCAATTGTTCTTTGAACGATTGACATACTAGTTTATTTGTCTTTTTTGTCTCACATCATCTCATTCAGTTAAGTTTTTTTTCTCTTATGTTATCGAAATTGAAAAAAAAATGAAAAGTTAAAATGATATATTTATTTTCTACTGTGAATTTTCCGTGCTTGAGTACTGAGATTGTTTTTGCAAATCCAAATCTTTATCACTTATCCTTTATGCATATAATAGAAAGAAAGTTTAATGTTTCTTCCCACAAGTTGCATTTTTGCCATCATGTGTTTGTTGACTAAAAAGGGTATTTGTCGTGCAACCAGCGCCTTGAGTTTTTACACACATTTCGTATCATCTCATCTTGGCGTATTTCTGGCTACGCCTTGTACTTTGGACATATTAGATCAGGTATGTACAGCTTGAAACACTTATCGAATTGAAGCATTCGTTCTTAATCCTTACAGGGTTCATGTTCATATGGGTTTCCATCACAATATTGCTCTATTTGTGTTACAATTGTTGAGTGCAAGCCGCCGATTTATCAGCCACCCGCTGTCTTTGAATTTACTCTCCTAGATTGCCTGGTCTATATGCATTTACAGTTGATCGTTCCTAATCACTTATCACTATCATTTGTTCATAAAAATTGATTTTGTTCAATTGTACCATTTCGACCGTCTTGCTCCATTCTCTTCAACTTAAATCCTAAATATTGCTTGGACTATGGCTTTACAGTTGATCGTTCCAGATCAGTACTTGGTAAGAAAAGTTGATATTGTTTCATTTTACCGTCTAGATCACCATAAGCAATGAAGGGATATTACTCTTTTTGCAATTTTAAATGAATTCTTGCCGTCCCGCGTTACTATTATACCACAATCTTTGTTGCTCTTCTGGTTTAAATGAATTCTTGCCGTTCCGCGTTACTATTATACGACAATCCTTGTTGCTCTTCAGGTTTAAATGAATTCTTGCCGTCCCGCGTTACTATTATACGACGGTCCTTGTTGCTCTTCTAGTTGAAATGAATTCTTGCCGTCCCGCGTTACTATTATACGACGATCCTTGTTGCTCTGCTGGTTTAAATGAATTCTTGCCGTTCCGCGTTACTATTATACGACAATCCTTGTTGCTCTTCTAGTTTAAATGAATTCTTGCCGTTCCGCGTTACTATTATACGACGGTCCTTGTTGCTCTTCTGGTTTAAATGAATTCTTGCCGTCCCTCGTTACTATTATACGACGATCCTTGTTGCTCTGCTGGTTTAAATGAATTCTTGCCGTCCCGCGTTTCTATTATACGACAATCCTTGTTGCTCTTCTGGTTTAAATGAATTTTTGCCGTTCCGCGTTACTATTATACGACAATCCTTGTTGCTCTGCTGGTTTAAATGAATTCTTGCCGTCCCGCGTGTCTATTATACGACAATCCTTGTTGCTCTTCTGGTTTAAATGAATTCTTGCCGTCCCGCGTTACTATAATACAACGATCCTTGTTGCTCTTCTGGTTTAAATGAATTCTTGCCGTCCCGCATTACTATTATACGACAATCCTTGTTGCCCTTCTGGTTTAAATGAATTCTTGCCGTCCCGCGTTACTATCATACGACAATCCTTGTTGCCCTTCTGGTTTAAATGAATTCTTGCCGTTCCACGTTACTATTATACGACGGTCCTTGTTGCTCTTCTGGTTTAAATGAATTCTTGCCGTCCCGCGTTACTATTATACGACGATCCTTGTTGCTCTGCTGGTTTAAATGAATTCTTGCCGTTCCGCTTTACTATTATACGACAATCCTTGTTGCTCTTCTGGTTTAAATGAATTCATGTCGCCTAGATGTCTCCTGTAGCGCATACTTTGCAGCAGAATACCTCGTACTATTTTGGTTGAAGAAATCTCTACCACTCACCCTTTTTCCATTTGGCGCATGACCATGCCTATGTTTTAGTAGAGTCATTCCAACTTAATCACCTGGGTTACATTGTTCTACTGCTGTTGTAGCAACCGGTTTCTCTAAACCTTGCACTTTTATATCATATTATCATGCCACATACTTTGCTCCGTCTAAAACATGGACTTTCGTAAATACATCTATTGGGAACAATATTTTTTTTTAAAGTTGTCAATTTGCAAGATCTGATCTTATGAAAACACACCACCAGCTCAGAAATTTAGTTTAACATTGGATCTTATGAGGATTACATCATTTGGTCGTCTATAATATTGTATCCTTTTGGAAATATCTTATGATTTATGCAACTCTATTTTATCACTGTCCTACTAATGAGGTATAGCTTTTCTTACTTGTGTAAAGCATATTTCTTTCCGTCTTACTCCTACACAACAACTGGTACGTCTCCTTGTTTAAGTTTAGTGTATAGCTGAATGTCGTTCTAGTTAAACCTTCAATTAATGAAGAAGAATTACAGGAAACACTTACAACAATGGCCGAACAATTACATGTCACAATCAACCAGGGAACTGCACAAGAAAAACAATAAAATGACAAAATACAAACATAGATAACGATAGGAACTCGGGATAGCCGGACTTGGTACCGGCACTGGCAACAGCCAGCGATAGGGTTAAACCGGTTTATGGGTACCCAAACCTCCCCTTTCTCTATCCCGTTTCCCTATAGTATAATAAACATACAAATAAAACCCAATACAGGTAGACCACTAACTCTAAGACCACAATCTTGAAAAGGAAAGAATAGACAAAACGTAATTTAGAAAGATGGATCGAGGAGTGCTCGCCGCTAAACTGCCGGCTAGCTCAAGTAGCCTAGTCTGCTGGTAAAACACTGTCGCACTACGGAATAATAATCAAATTCAAAACTTCCCGAAGGGTTTGGTAAAGAATCCTCATGGATATCAGTAGACATCGGCAGTATCAGTGAGAGGCCAGTATAATTGTAAAATCTTCAGGTCATTGGATGCCAAAGCCAATTTAACGGAATCATGAAGAATATCTGGTCAATATCCCCTATTACGTAAAGAATATAAGTTACGTCCCATTTTTCTGGATTTTTTTAATCATTTTTTTACATTTTTTAACTACATTTCCGTAAAAACGAGGGTGAGAAATGCCTTTAGTAATAAGCTGTTTCCGAGTCGCATTATACTTAGATACCAAATGTTCATATCTTCTATAAAACTTCTTAAATGTGTTTATCAATCTATGAAATCTGTAACCTTGTTGTAATATTTTGGATGTGATAGCAAGGTTACGTTCATTAAAGTCGTCAAGAGAAGATCAGACGCGTGCGAATCGTACCAGTTGAGATATATACACCCCGTATGATGGTGCTGCAGGAACGTCGCCATCAAGAAAAGGGAAATTAGTAATAGTGAAATCAAAATCATCCCTTTTATCATAAATTTTAGTTTTAATTTTCCCAGAGTCAACGATGATATTTAGATCGAGAAATGGGCAGTATTTAGAATCATTGTATACTTTATTAAGTCTCCCAAACTATGTTTGGGATACTTATTGATTTTACTCATCTGTTTTTATTTCTCTCTTCTTCGCCACTGAACTTGTCCGGAAGTTTTCTCGAAGAATATTGGACCTATCTTTATGAAACTTCACAGGATGACGGATATCTATCCCGCGGGGTGCGCTTGGGTCTTGAAATTTCCAAAATGGCTGCCGTTGCCATGGAAACCGAAAAAAGGCGGGAAAATTAAAAGTGCTCCAAATAGAACGAAACTTCACAGGAAGCATGAATACAAATTGCAGAAAACATTTTTGGGCAAAAGAAATTCAAAATGGCCGCAGTTGCCATGGAAACAGACAAAAAGGCGGGAAAATTAAAAGTGCTCCTAATTTGATGAAACTTTACAGATGGGTTGTCTAGGTTGTGCCGAACTTAAAAGAGCCATCTCCTGTGTCCATGGGAGGTCTGGGAGACTTTTGTGTTTATATCCAAACACAGGAACCTTAGTTAAGTTTCAGTTCTTGTGGGTAAATGAGGTCGACATAGTCTAAAAACTGGGGATTGTCAATAGTAAGGATATCGTTTAGCAGAACAAATCGATTTTAATTTGAAAATTTCAGATAAAAGAATGTTGTTGATATTGTTCAAAATTAAGGAGAACCTCAATTTTGTTATGCTGTCTTTTCCCTGATTTTAGCATTCGATTCTATCATATTGGTTATTTATTCCCTATCAGCACATATCTTATTGTTTTTGGTCCTACAAATATTTGGTTCGATCTGCACTGAAGAGAGAATGGTTGTCGAAATATCCATTTGCATAAATCATTTTTATATTTTATTATTGACTTGCATGATTATATGTTTATAAATTACTATAGCTCGAAAACAGATTTTATTTGGAAACTTACAATATCTAAATTTAAGAACATTTTGTCAAAACTATAGGAGTATTTCCATCTTGTATAGCTCTATCTGCTTAGCTGATTTTGGCTTTTCTATTTAGCTTCTATTGGTAGTCTGTTATCTATCAGCTTTTACACATATTTCATTTTATGGATTTTCCAATGAGGATATTTTCACATAATCTTATTGAGGAACTAAAGTACAGTCGACTCATTTTGCTTGTTTCATACAAGGCGGAACTTCCATTCAAACAAATTCTTATATGAGAGTGCTGAAAGATTTAGCTGCTTGTCATTCGACATTTGACATAAGTCTATCAAGTTGATAATTATTCAAATGCATCAAAAGATTTTGAAATTTATCAGACATTTAATGTTACCGCGTATTATTATTTATTGTATGCATTTTTCGTGTGATCTTCTACTCAGAATATACCAAGTAGATATGAAAGTGACATAGTTTGACTTATGACATAATCATAAAGCTCAAGAGAGTAAGTGATATGAATTGTTCAAATGCATACTTTTTTTCGAACTATCACTTTTTGGTGTACATATATAACATACTTAACAAAATCGATTGTGTCGTATTACATAATAAGAGTATAATTCTTATACATAAGCATTTTGATACTCAGTTTGAATTTATATTGAAGTGCTTAATATACACCTAACACTTAGTTTCAAACAATGGTGTATTCCTTAATTTATTATGTTATTATTGTAAATATTGTCTTTTAGAAAAAAATATTTTTACAAACACACGCCTTGGAAACTGAATTTCACTACCAGGAAGTCAATTGGTACGAAGTGACAGAGCCCTGTTTCAAAAATCGGAAAATGTCACTCCATGTAAAACTGGTCAAAGATCTACAATATAACTAAAACCATATACATGTCCGCATTTTAGGACAAAAATCGTTTTTATTGTAGCAAGCCGCTTCAGGGCGATTACTGAAGTTACTGTTAATTTTTCCCCTGCATATGCGCATTTCGACAACTTATGTCTCATCAGTGCAGATCAAACTAAACATTTGGAAGTCTAAATCATGACAAAGAAAAAAGGTAATCTACCATTGTTATTTAAATAAAGAAAGGGTTTTTGCTTTATTTAAACTCATTTTATCAGTATAAATGGAGTGTCATTCATGATTTCTCGAACTGGACTTAATCACAGATTTCAGGACGCCGTTTTTTTTTGGTTGCGATCGAGTTTCCTAGGCGTGTTTAACAAACAAATTTGTTAAAAAGGTTACAACTTGAAACACTTGTACAGCATAACAAAATCAACTCTTTATTATGCAGCTTGGGTATTTCAGTATTTTGCAATTACTGACAAAAGCTTATGTCTACGATTTCTTTCCCTCAATAAATAATTTTTTGTGGAACATAAAAAAGCGGTCAAAGTGGCCTTCTACAGAAACATAATTTACAGTAACTTGGGTATTAATGTATTCATAAAACCGGGTGAATGACAGTGCCAGGGCCGGTGTACTGTTCGAGAGTACTAGTATTCACTAACCCAGTAGTTAAGTAAAGTAAGTTAGAACCGAACCGTTAGTCAAAGAACGAACAATCCATGGACAAAGGCAACACCGGAAACACTTAGAAACAAGGACACCACTTGAGTATGGGACAAAAAAGAAAAATAAAGACACACATACAGATGAACAACACGGACCCAATAAAACCATGGGTGAGATCAGGTATACCGGTAGAGAAAGCATCTCCTGCTTCTTATAGGACACCCGCCGTGTTGAACATTTCAACTCCGGTAGTAAATTAGAATCCGATAGAGTAAAAACAAACTTTAGTTGTAGAGGGAAAGATCTGTTGTCATCTGGGAAACAGATATCCCGTAACGATCGACAAGTGATGTCGGCCGTAAAACTTCTGTAGTGATGCCCTTAAGTTTTTGGTAACGGACCCTTGCTTAAGTAGTCTATTTAAGCAACTGGGCTCTATCAAGGAAGTCGCTGTATCGACCACAAGCTCTTGAATAGCGAATGAGTTGTGAGATGTAAACTCCATATGCTGGTGATACAAAGAAAAGGGAAGTTTACTATTGGAAAAGTGAAGTCATCGTGTTTGTCATATAACCTATTTTGTAATGTGCCTCTGTTGTCAATTTCAAGATGAAGGTCAAGGAACGAGGACGATGTGGAAGTATTTGTAGTATTCTTAATTTCAAGCTCTTTTGGATAAACGAGATGGAGAAAATCACAAATATCATCTATATAATTGAAGCTGAAATTAAAGGACTGGGCCTAAAATAATCAGAATTTTATTTTGAAACTTGCAAGATCTTAATTTTTTAGAAAACTTCTTTAAAACTAAGGTATATCTCCCAAAGCTCTGTCCTTACCTGAATCGTGCTTTTAATTTCGGTCCTATATTTCGTTTTTCAGTCTTCCAAAAGTTTCTGTTTGATTTGTACTGAGGAGATATAGATTGTTATATTGGCCATCTGCAGATACTAAATTAAAAGAAACTTCAGTATTTTCAAGTATACTGTGGAAGTACTTTTATTCGTGGACATAAATTTTCGTGGTTTTCATAAATATTACTGTTTCGTTGGTACTTAAATTCGTAGTTTCAAAATTCAACGCATGATAAGTCCAGGGAAAGAAGCATTTCGTTTGGAACTTAATTTCATGGTTTTAGCTACCCACGAAAAGTGGAACCCCACGAAAAATAGTACTTTCACAGTGTTTGGTATTGCCGTTTTCATCAGATTTCATTTTACGTATAAAGCATGTACAACTGTTCGAATGTTCTTTTTAAAAAAATTCACATTGAATTGAACGAATTTCGAGAGCATGTGAAGACATGATTCAGCTTATTATAGGCAAAATTGTCAATGCTTTTTCGTGGCAAAGCATCGTTCGGTGATTGTTTCAATATACAAAAAATACCGAAATTGCATAAAATACAGTAACTTTCGTTATGCTGTACACGTGTTTCAAGGAGTAACCTCTCATCAGCAGCATTAGAATCAAATGATATGGAAATCCATGACTATTGGGCTGGTGAATACCCTCGGGGACCCCTGGTCCACCAGCAGTGGCATCGGCCCAATGGTTTTAAAATACAAAAATACAGAAGTTGCATAAAATACAGTAAATTTCGGTATGCTGTACACGTGTTTCAAGGAGTAACCTCTCATCAGCAGCATAAGCATCAAATAATATTGAAAGTCATAATCCAAAAATAGTCAAAAAAGAAGTACTCATTACCAAAAAGATCGAAATAGGAGGCCAAATCTAGTACCAAGGACATCTACCGAGTGCCATATACGGAATGAAGCCTTAGCATTTTTAAGGGGTTTGAATTTTGATAAAACAGTAAATGTCTATAAAACGCAAAGTATTTTTTTAATGTCAGACAAGTCTGACTATTAGGCTGGTAAATACCCTCGGGGACCTCTGGTCCACCAGCAGTTGCATCAGCCAAATGGTTTCAAAATACTAAAATACCCAAGTTGCATGAAATACAGTAAATTTCGTTATGCTGTACACGTATTTCAATGAGTAACCTCTCATCAGCAGCATTAGAATCAAATAATATGGAAAGTCATAATCCAAAAGTAGTCAAAAAAGAAGTACTCATTACCAAAAAGATCGAAATAGGAGGCCAAATCCAGTACCAAGGACATCTACCTTGTGCCATACACAGAATGAAGCCTTAGTATTTTAAGGGGTTTGAGTTTTTATAAAACAGTAAATTTCTATAAAACACAAGTTAATTTTTCATGTCAGACAAGTCTCACTATTGGGCTGGTAAATACCCTCAGGGACCTCTGGTCCACGTGCAGGGGCATCGGCCAAATGGCATCAAAATACAAAAAAAAAACCGAAGTTGCATAAAATACAGTAAATTTCGTTATACTGTACACGTGTTTCAAGGAGTAACCTCATATCAGTAGCATTGGAATCAAATAATATTGAAAGACTTAATCCAAAAGCAGTCAAAAAAGAAATACTCATTACCAATAACTGACGTTTGATTTTAGCCTTGTTATATTTTTGATTTTTGTTGTATTCAGTTTTGATGCCATATAAATTGCTCATTATACTTTGGGTTTACTATATCCATCTTTGAATCTTGCTTGTAGCTCTAATTTAAATATTTCATATTTTCATATGCTATTTCGTATATATTCAAAGTGCAAATGTCCTCAGCTGTAACTTGCAAAATAAAAAAGGCGTTGCTAGAGGCCGTCTTGAACCATGTGCAGCCGTTGCTAGAGGCATAATAAGACATGTTTGTGACATTGTTCTACATTTAGAAATGAATTCCGTTCAAACCGGTGCTATAGGGCCAACTTGAACTTACTACGAGGTAATAGCAAAACTCACTGATGAATGCCTTATAGTGACTTCAAGATGAAGAGCAGCAATAAAAGTGATTGCTTGGTTAGATACTTAAGCAATAATAGTACATTATTTGAATACCCGATTGCGTCAATCGTAGATTTGACAGTCAAAATGCAGTTTACAGGCAATGCGTAGCGGAGCCTGTAAACATATATTTTGACCGTCAAATCAAGATTGACGCCCTCGGGTATTCAAATAATGCACTGTTATTGCGATTGTAATGCAATTTAATTTTATGTTCTATTTTTAACTTGTGTATTTGTAATCATAAAAGGAACCAGACTAAACAGGGAACCTATCATGTCACAGGTGTGTAGATGGCGGAATTGACGGTCAGTTCTAACCAATCAAAACTTTCGTAATGTTGCATTACAATATGTATTTGTAGAGACTTTGTCTCATGTGCATTTACTTTATATCCTTTTATTGTTTATCATGGTAACTGCAATTAAAAATATATTTCTGTTTATAGTTGTTACATTTCAGCTTACAGATATACTTTAGCAATGTGTATTGGTTCACTCAAATTTTAAGAAGACGATCTGTGTTTTGGAGGTCTTAATGAATAACAAAATACCGTAGTTACTGTGAATTTTGTTTTTGTATATGGCCATTTCGACAACTTATGTGTCATCAGTGCAGATCAAATCAAAACATTTGGAAGTCCATAATCCGAAATATGAGTGGCTGATGAGAACAAATTACCAAATAAGAACTAAATAGAAAAACATAAATAGAAGTCTACGATTCAACATTCTTGTTCATAGAGCAGAAAATCCATAGACTCGCTATATATACTGCCCATTGTACGAATTGTAATTTATACTAATTTTTAATGTCTTACCTAAAACTTGTAGTTGCTTTTGCACTGCTCTAAGAAGAAATATTCATTTGTTTTTCGAATGAAAGAGACTGACTGCAAATATTTCTGCAATATCAATGAGCACTGTTTCAGGGAGGGGCGCCGAACGTTTTACAGACATATTAAAAAAGTATGCGACAGGAAGTGTAGTGGGTCACTTATAAATAAATGATCCACAAATTCTGAAAAATATTGAGAAATTGAATTAAAAAAAAACAATCAGGTAGTAAGATTTTGAATAAATCGAGTTCAAAGAGAACTGTTGTATACTGATAGAAGCGACCAAACATCACCAAGATTTAAATAGAGTCTAATTTACGGACAGTTGTAATATAGTGATAACAGCACACAACAGTTTTATACTTACAGCAGTACCCAAAATTCATTCAATCTGAAAAAACATCCAGATAAAAGACAATAGTTTTATAATGATAATATAGGAATGATGATCTTCATAAAGAGTTTGAAGAAAAAGTCAGGGGGGACATGACCATTGTATGTAACAAGATTTAACAAGATCGGAGAAAAATCAACTTCTAAGGAATTAGTAATAGTAGATATACCGTAGTAACAAATATGCAAAAAGAATTGAAATGTAAATGGAATGTTTGTTACAATATGTAATTTTGCAGCAAAAAGTCAGTTAGATCTGAATAAGTCGGACTGTGAGACAACATCAAGATTAAAGACAATTGTTGTATAACATTGTAGTAGACAATATTAATCCAGATCTGACTGAATAAATCAAGTTGAAAAAATTAAAGGACGGCTACGCAACATTCATATTAGTAACAAAAAACATGAAAAGAAGTAACTATGGAACCAGATCACATCTTGTATATATATATATATATATATAGTGAAAGCAAAGACCAAATTTTCAACAAGATCTAAGTAAAACGGGTTCAATAAATTCAGTTACAGGACAAAATCTGGTTTAATGATAATGACTGGTTAGCAAAAGTAATAACCAGACTTCAGTGGTGTCAAACTTCACAAGAAAAAAAATCTGGTTCTAAAGCAACAATTGTATGCTGGTGGTAGGATTAAAATTCAGGACGGACAACTGTTGTTGAGCGATAGTAGTTATAGAGTTGTAATTGAAATAACTAAAATGTTATTGGATGATGCAGGGTTTGGAAGCATATGGTCAGAATCAAGTTCTAAGAAAAACTTTGTATAGCGATAGCAGTAACCAAACTTCAATAAAATACTTCATGGGACAACAGCAATACAGCCGTAGTAGTAACAGAAATCATGAAAAAGACTAACAAGACAATAAAATACTTCATGGGACAACAGCAATACAGCCGTAGTAGTAACAGAAATCATGAAAAAGACTAACAAGACAATAAAATAATAAAACATATAAGAAATTTACCATTTTTTGTTGGAATAACAAATCATACTTAATCATCAACCAAATTAGAAAAGAAACCGATACGTATTTCACCACATGAGGGCTGTACAATTTATAAAATGCAGCTGTCGAACTCCTCCATTTCTTGTCTAAATAGATGGTGCACTTTAGAATTATATCTCATAAATAATACATCATTTATGGTTGAAATTTTAGACACTGACTTCATTTCCTTCCCAGTGAATACAGATTGATGGAAAACAATGATATATAGCAATGTATTGACAGTCTATCGTACTCCTGTGTTCATCTTAACTCTATCAGGTCAAAACCGAGATAATTCACCCATATTTATTACTTCTATATGTCAGATCGTCATTTATTTCTCCGAGATGAAACTGAAATTATAGCATTGATTTCCTATCTTTTGTCAGAAGATCAGAACTTGGCCAATATATCTGGGAAAGAGCCACGATTTAAAGGAAAGAAAGAGATTTATTACTGAAGCTGCATAATCATATTAGATAAATCACGACTGAGAACGAACGCAATTTGATTTAAATCATGCTATGATGTTAGGTGGATGTCGATAAAATTCAAATTTGATTACCACTACTGCTAATTTATGTTCTGATTCATCCTCTTTCCTTATACGTCTCTGTAAAGAAGGAGAAAGATGGCTAATGTATAAAAATATAACTTCCTACATGTTTTAATAAGTTAACATCAATGTAAAATAAAGTAAAAGTCACGTAAACATATCTGGATGGAAAATAAAGATTTGGTAGAAACAATTTTGGAAAGTTTTTGTAGAAATTGATTCGATAAATGTGTCTCAAATGGCACCATGTATTTTACAGAGTGGAGTCTTGGAGTGGAGTCATAGAGTGGAATTTAGAATTTATGGAGTCATCGAATAGAGTCATTTTTTGGAGTAACAGTAATCGCACCAAATCTTTATTAATAGGACGACTTGCCGGACTATTAATAAACATGAGGTGTGATTACTGATTCATCTTACTGGTATCATTTTCCAGATGTTAAATTTATGTTAAATTTATGTTGATTTCATAATTTTACACCAGTAGAAAGAAAATTTTATACCAGCATGCTTTCATTTGTTAATTGTATATGTTTGAATCAGATACATTTAAACGCTTGGTTAACAAGCAGCCACAAATGGGTACACTTTTTTGCAATGTACCCATCATAGAAAAACAACACATCAGACTCCAAAATATTCCCATAATGCTAATCAGATTTATTTTTTTCGATATCTTTAAGAATAACATTCAAACGTTCAGAATTAAGGAATATTCAGACTTTTTATGCAGTTTTCCTAACTGTGAAAAAACGGTATGGTGATTTTTTTTAAATAAAATTTTGATATGTGGAGGATCTTTAACTTTCCAGTTTTAGGTGAAAACTGACTGTTAAAATGCCAAGACCGAACAACTTGAAAACCAATTTTCCAATTAACACGGTCTTTACTATAATAATTGGTTTATGGTACTGTTCAATTTTCACACATCGCTATTATACCCCCGCAAACAAAGTTTGAGGGTATATAGCAATCACCCTGTCCGTCTGTCCGTCCGTCCATGTACCTTGTAAGCATATGTTCTCCTAAACGGTTACTTAGATTTTGAAGAAATGTAATCGAGTTGTAGTACACCACCTGAAGATGTGCATGAACTTATATGGTTGCTGCCCGAAATTTTGAAGGGGAGATGATTGGTCTTCGAATATTTTCTGGAAAAAGAGTGGGAGACGAACCTTGTCAGCGCATGTTCTCCTAAACAGGAACTTGGATTTGAAGAAATGCTACACAGTTGTAGAACACCACCTGAAGATGTGCATGAAGTAATATGGTTGCTGTGTGAAATTTTGAAGGGGAGATATTTTATGGAAAAAGGGGGACGAACCTTGTCAGCGCATGTTCTTCTAAACGGCTGCTTATATTTTGATGAAATGTAATACAGTTGTGGTGCATCATCTGAAGATGTGCATGAAATCATATGGTTGCTGCTCGAAATTTTTAAGGGGAGATATTTCATCTTTAAATAGTTCTTGAAAAAAGGGGAGAAGAACCTTGTCAGCACATGTCCTCTTAAACAGGTACTTGGATTTTGATGAAATGTCACACAGTTGTAGTACACCACTTTAAGATGTGCATAAAGTATAATATGATTGCTGTCTGAAATTTTGAAGGGAAGATAATTCATCTTTGAATATTTTCTGGAAAAAGGGGGGAGGTATATCATTTTTTCCATACTTGTACTGTGTCCACAACAGTATCGTGTCCACACACACTTAAATTTACACTTGCCATATTGATTCAGGGTTCAACTAGTCTACAAACGAATAATCCAAGAACATTGGCAACATCAGAAATACAAAAAAAAACAAAGACATAGTATAAGACTGACACAGAAAAGAAAAATGACCATACAGAACATACAAAGATGAACAACACAGACCCATTAAAAATCCATTGGTGAGATCAGATTCTTTGGTATAGACTCCCTATGTTGAACATGTAAAATTCAGTAGTAAAGTCAAATCCGGTAGAGAAAAAACAACTTTAGCTGTAAAGGGAAAGATCCGTTCTCATCTGGGAAACATTTATCCCATAGCGGTCCACAAGATCGTTATGTCGACTGTAAAATTTCTGTAGTGATAACTTCAAGTTATGGGAAACATATCGTTGTTTAAGCATCCTACTTGTGACACTCAAGCTCTATCAAGGCTGTCATTGTATCGACCACTTGATTAGCGAATGATATGATATAGTGGCGCTGTTGGAATGTTGCTACAAGGAAAAGGGAAGTTGATTATTGGAGAAGTGAAGTCATCGCATTTGTCATAAATATTAAAATATTTATGACAAATGAAAGGATATGGAGTAAATGAACATGAGACCATAACACATATGCAATAATTTTAATGAGCTGTATGGCCATTTCGGCCTAGTTTGAAATGTACCTCTGTTGTCAATTTCAAAATGGAAGTCAAGGAATGAGGCCGATGCGGAAGTGTTTGTATTATCCTTAATTTGAAACTCTTTTGGATAAACAAGATTATGAAAAATACCAAGCGAGGGTTGTTTAGTGACAAAATATCATAAATATGACAGAAGTTGAAATTAAAGGATTGGGCTACTTTTTTATCTTTATTTTGAAGAAGCCCTTCGGTGAATTTGGCCTCATATGAGTGGAGAAGCAGATCGCCTAAAAGAGGTGCACAGTTTGTGGCGATTGGGTTTCCGATAGTCTCTTGAAAAACGAGTCCTACAAACTGGACAAATATATTGTCGATCAGAAACTCTTAACATTTCATCACTTCTTCCTCTGTATATTTTTTTCTCGGATTTGGAGTCGTATTTCACAAAGCAATTTCAAATTGTAGCATAGTGACGAATTCCAGACAGTTTGATGCCTATGGTTGTACACTAGCAACGTAACAAATTCCAGACAGTTTGGTGCCTGAGGTTGTAGCATAGTGACGAATCCAAACTTTTTGTGCCTATGGTTGTAGAATAATCACGAATTCAAGACAATTTGGCGCCAGTGATTTTTAGCTAAATATCGAATTCCAGACAGTTTTGTGCCATAACTAGCAAAGTTACGAATTTCAGACAATTTGGTGCATGTATTGATCCCAGTCAGGTTTGTGCGTGTGACTGTAGCATAGTGATGAATTCAAGACAATTTGGTGCCTTATTTTTGTAGTGTAGTGACGAATTCAAGACAAACCGAGAGCGTTTCGTAACAACCAGAGACCACCAAATAACTTTGAAACTCGTTTGTACAAATTCCAATTTATGAGATGTTTATATTTCCCTTTGCTTAATGATTGACGTCAACAAGTTAACTTAAGCTGTCACATGTTTGATTCAGTTTAAAATTTATTAAACAATAAATTCAGTTAAAACAACGTTTCTAAGATAAGCAGGAAAATCTGTTTTTGTTCTATGCATTACACAGTTGACTATCAGAGTGCATTTCCTACGCTAATCGTGATTTACAGTCGTGTAAATAAGCCTTGCAATACAATATAAAGTTAACGTTTCAGCTATAAATCAATCCAGCGGCATTTTCAATTTGATACTGTCGAGATTATTGTTAAATTAAACGAGCTTTTAAATCATTGTCGAGTAGGCTTTGTTTGCCAAGTAGATTTTTGTAGAAAGTCCTAATTTTATTAGACAGCAGGACCTCTCTACCTGGCAGAAGTATCAACTTAGTAATAATTTACATTGTAATGAAACAACATGCCAAATTTTATTATAAGACTGAAGGATATTTAAATTTTATTTGACGATTTTATTACATTTTTTAGCAGCTTTACAAAGGCCCACATGCATTCGTTCCCAAGGAAGATGGATTTATATGAGTAATACAATGCTTTCTTGTTTTATATTTTGATGTAAAAATATCAAGATTTAATGCATTTTACTTCATTTGTGTAAAAGAAGGACATTTGATATTTCATGTTGTATACTATAAAGGTCTATAAGATTTTATGTCAAAAACTACTTTGCAGTTGACATAGCAACCTCTGCAAATAATACAATTTGTTAAAGAAGATAATGAAATATATTATCCGAAAACAGGCTACACTTGGAAAAATTATCTTGACTTACTGAGATCGTATGAAAAACTATATTCGTTCCGGTTTTTGTTTTATTTTGATTCCAATGGAGGATATTGAGTAAAATATCAATGATGTAATTGGGTGAAATGCTAAGCTATAGACAATACTTATATTTTTAACAGACTATCTGAATTCTGCCTCTTTTACCGATCTCTTTCTCTACTCTTTTGGGGTTAAATTAATCGAAGGGCTTAATAAGCTAGCCCAATCTACTAATTTCAGCTTCCGTTATATAGATGATTTTTTTGTCACCGAACGAACCCGCCTTGATCTTATCTATCCAAACTAAGGATACAAGAGAAACCATACCTTCAGTCAACTTCCTTTCTATTGTAGTAACATTCCAACAGCATCTCATGACTCATTCTCAAGGGTATGTGGACGATAGAGTGACTTCCTTGAAAAAGGTCGTTTGCTCACAAATAGGCTTCTTAAACAGCGGTATATTACCCGTAATTTGTTGTCATCACAGTTTTACTTGTGGATTGCTATGGGATATCTGTTGCCGAGATGACAACACATCATTCCCTTTAACTCCTTAAGTGTTTTTTTCTGGGTTTGACTTCATTATCGTAACTGCCATGATTAACAATGCAGTGCTGGTATACTTTTCCCTATGTGCTCAAACACGTTATTGTGTTGGTGAGATTGAATCCTTCACTCCCTAGAGCTGTAAAAATAATAGAAACAAATCTATGAAGCTTCATTGTTTGTGTGATACTTTCCGTGGACGTGGTAGTGGTCACGGACCTATTCAGTGGCCATCTACAGGTTTTGTAGTCCACGCTGGAGTTAAACCTCTCCTTGTGAGCCTTGATTATCACCATTTTGCTTGCCTCCAACAAGCAAAAGTGGCAATATACTGAAAATCTGTTTTCTGCCACTTGAAACGTCAAATTGTAAGATTGTAAGCTTCTGATCTAGAAGTTATATTTGATGTCAGAAGTTGAAGGTCTACGTGTCTTTGGTCCGCGTTCTTTGATATTCTAAAGGGGTGTGCCTTGAGATCTCCATTCAACCAATCCTTGTCCTTGGTAGCCAAAGAAATAAATTTTGAAGCCTTTCAAATCTTTATTGGCACTTGCGAGTTAATACAAAAATATTTTAGCTGAATTTCCAATCTCTTATACTGGGTCAACGAGGTCAATTACAAAATTACCGAACAGGATATTTAAGAGCCGAAAAGGGCAAAACGACAAAGTAGGTAAAAAAAAATTGTAAACCGCAATGGTCATGACTTGGTACTGGCATTTCAACAAAAAATGGTTTGATTAAGCGGATTTTGGTGCGTCAAACCTTCCCTTCTATTGCGGTAGTGTACGACAGCAACTTAAGGATGTTCGCTGGTCATGTTCTTGCATTTCTGTCAGATTTTCGGACTTCTCTGGTTTTATCCATCTAAAAGCTTAATATTTTTTTGCCAGGTGACCCCCATAATTTCCTTTTAAAAATCTTTTTGTGCTTTCTGACAAAATTTCATTCAGTTGGTGTTATTTTGTCACATTCAGTATAGGATAAACATTACTCATGTTAAACCTATGAAAAATGCGGAGGAGTTCGGTTTCCCGCCATGTTTTGAAACACTTGTATATCAAAAATTTCATCGGTAACCTGTTGACTTTGGCTTTGTTTTGTTTTAAATTACTTCTTTGTTGATTTTCTTACAAAATATCACAATTAATTAAAATCCTTGTTTTTTTAAAATAGACCATCGAACATTCTTAACAGCGATTTCTATTCAAAGACAGTGAAAAGAAATGTCCCTTCCATTTATAAGCAAAAAAAAAAAGAATCTTCAATCAGAGAATTCGGACTGAAACTTCAAATTTTTCCACTAGGCACTGATATCTATTTAAAACTTCTTCTATGATCATATGAGAGTGAATTTTTGATGCCCTGATTAACAAGGCGGCCACCGAGATACTTTTGCCTAACGAGAAAGTCCGAAAACTTGTTGCTAGCATTTGCTTCACGAATCAAATGTAAAACATACAATCCGTTAGCAGGAGAAGTAGATATTACTCCCTAATTTAGTACTTTAAAATTAAAGTCGTCCCGTTTGTCGTAAATTTTAGTACTGAGATGGCCATTTTCGTCCAATTCAAGGCGCAAGTCCATGGAGATGTTCATGTTGTAGTTTCTGTTGTTTCCCTTTTACTCTAATTCTAGAAGATATATTGATTGGATCCATTTAGCAAAATATTGATTGATGGATTGATTGGGGTTAAGGAAACTATTGTTTATTATTGGAAAAAAACATCATCAATGCATTTTTAGGTGTGACTGAAGTTTCTAGCATCTTTTATTTAAGAGCCTTTACGAGTCCCTAACGAAATTCAGTCTCGTTAATGTGTAAGAACAATTCTGTTATTAGAATGACAATGATAGGTATGTGTAACAGGGATTATTCCTTCCTTTTGGGTAGAATATCCAAAACATCTAATTGACCAATTACAATGGAGTACTGGCCATAACGGAATAAACACCAAGGTAGATATACAATAGATTGTTTATATACCCGGAAATTCTACAACAAAGTATGATCATAAACATAATGATTCTGTTATCTGACTGCTAACACTGCGCTTTGAAAATAGTGAACATCCTCTTTTTCACATTGATGATCAACCCCCTTTTTGGCAAATCCAACTGGGTTAGACGGATAAGACGGGTGTATGAATAGATGGGATGACTGAGAGTGGTTTGATTTTTTTCATATAGATGTTAAATTTCTGGATCTGGCCAAGTTAAATCGCATATGCAGTTGGTCGTCTTCTCCTTATTATGTCTACTATGGTCGCAATCCCCGATTCCGTTGATTTGGTGATCGCTACCGGAGATGATAGATTTAAGTTTCAAGCAACAAAACTGCAGTTACGAGGTTTAACTTGAACTTAAACTGTAAAACTGATAAAACTAATCGTACCTTCAAATCCTTTATTTATCAAGAGCTTTTGCTACAATATTAGAAATGTCGCTACTACCTACCATAATTATGTTTCAAAATCATATTGCTTTGAAGACAAACTGTGCCAAATATCTCTTTCTCGTATATCAATGACTTTGATTCATATCAATCCCCACGTTGGATGTATTTCCGATGTCTTTACTTACCAGTTCATTCAGGTCGAGAGATTTGGAGTAGTTGTCTCTTATTGGACCTCTCTTTGCGGGAAAATTTCCAGGTTATCTTTTCTTCTCAATGAGTTTTATCCTTCCTAGGGATCCTACTTCACCCTCTCAGACTTCATCTTCAGACCTAGTACCTTATCACTCTTATCACTCTTACAGTCTAATCGCGGCCTTGCTTCCGATTGAAATAATCTCACCGTGCCCTGTTGTAGGCGTATATTTCCTTCATCCCAATGAAAGCTCATTATCTCGGTTTTTTCGTTTGGTTTGGTACATTTTATTTTTTTCCGGTAGATAATAACCTGTATTGCTCTTAATTTGGACACAGGCGATTGGTTGTTTTTCAAAGGATTAAGTCAATTTATTTTAAAAATTAAAATAATAGATATATTTAAATTGGGGTAATAACAAAATTACCGAACAGAGTGATCAAGAGCCAAAGTCCATGATAGAAGGTGGAAAACCATCAGAAAATTGTCGACCGCAAAGGTCCAGACTCGGTACAGGCATTTCAAAAGAAATGGTGGATTAAACCGGCTTTATGAAGCGCCAAACTTTTTTTGCGGTAGTTTAGTAGCTACTTAAAAGCTATTGATTTATAAAGGTGGTAGACAGTAAAGGAAATAGTCATCCTATGCAGTATTAAATAAAAAAAAAATCTTGATCAGAGTTCAGACCGAAACTTCAAACTTAAAAATGTTTCTGCAAGGGACTGATATCTATTGAAGAACTTTTTAGGGATCGTATGAGACTTAAATGAAAGTCTTATTGTTGTTTTATATGTAATTACAAAATGTCAATAATTTTTGAAAATATTGTATTGTTTTTTTATTAATTTCAAAGAAAATCGTCCTTATTCATGGAGTTCAAGGACCATTTTTACAAAGGGTCCGTTGTATGTCGGTCCACAATGAGGAACCTCGGTCGGTTATCTCCCTGTACCAAGTTTTTTTGTATGGTTCGAAGTTTAGATAATTTTAATTATCATATCAATACCTTTCTTTTGATATTCAAATTAAAATTATCTCCACTTTAACTATATATTACTAAATTGGTACGACCGAGGTTTCTCATTGCTGAAGAAACAGCAATTCTAATAAGGGGCTTTGATAAATTGATTAAATTTGAAATTGGGACAACTTATCAAATGGTCTTTCACTTTTTCTGGTCTACAATTCATTTGTTGTAATAAAAAGCAAGGATTCTTCTCTAACATCTCTTACAAAAATCATTGTT
>MJUU01064757.1:45792-62456 GCA_002080025.1 Modiolus philippinarum
GGGGTTTCTCCAAAATAAAGGTTAACTAGCCCAATCCTTTGCTTTCAGCTTCAGTTAGATAAGTGACATTTTGTCACTAAACAATCTTGGCTTTTCGTCTTTAAAAGAGCTCGAAATTAAGAATATAACAAACCCATCCACATCGGCCTCATTTATTGACCTTCATCTAGAAATTGGCAACAGTGGTAGATTATGAATCACTTTTCTAATAGCGAATTTTCACTTTTTTGTAGCAATATTCTAACAGTGCCAGCATATTCAGTTTACATCTTTCAACAAATTTACCACTTTAACAGTGCTTTTCTTGATGGAGTACTGTTGCCTACAGATAGACTATTTAATCAAAGATATGTTACCCATAATTGGAAGTTTTACGGTCGACATCACGATTTAAGGACCGTCTTAAGAATGAAAACAGATATTTTTTTCCTATTACAAAGTAAGTGAGAACCGAACCGTCAGTCTAAAATGAACAATCCAAGGACAATGGCAACGTCGGAAAAACAAAGAAACAAAGACAACATGTGCACAGCACAGAAAAGGAAATGAAGACACACATATATACAAAAATGAACAACACTGACCCAATAAAAAACATGAGTGAGATCAGGTGCACCGGTAGAGTAAGCATCTCCTGCTTCTTATAAGACACCCGCCGTGTTGAGCATGTCAACTCTGGTATTGAAGTCAAATCCGGTAGAGGAAAAACAAACTTTAGTGGCAAAGAGAAAGATCTGTTGTCATCTATGAAGCAGATATCCTAAAGCGGTCCACAAGATCGTGATGTCGACCGTAAAACTTCTGCAGTGATGACCTCAGGTTATGGGCAACATACCCTTGCTTAAGTAGCCTATTTGTAAGCAACCGAGCTCTATCAAGGTAATCACTGTATCGACCACAAGCCCTTGAGTACCGAATGAGTTGGGAGATGTAAACTCCATATGCCGATGCTTTTGGAATGTTGCTACAAAGAAAAGGAAATAGTTAGTTTTTCTTTCTCTAAAGGATTTGCCTTCATTGACATATTCAACAGGATGGGAGAGCTGCACTATTTCATTGGGTCCGTGTTGTTCATTTATATGTGCGTCATCATTTTTCTTTTGTGCCGTACTTTTTTATCTGTGTTTAATATATTGCCAATGTATTTGGAAAATTCTTTTTTTGAGTGACGGTTCGGTTCTCATTTACTCTGTTGTCTAAATATATATATATACATAACAATATACGAAAATACACAATTTGCTGTTCCTATATAACAAAATACCGAAGTTACTGTAAATTTAGTTTCTGCATATGTGCATTTGAAAACTTCACGACAAGCGTGATGATTTCGACTTTCAAATAGTGAACTTCCTGTTTTTGAGCAGTAATATTCCCACATCACCGGCATATGGCGTGTCCATTTCACAACTCATTCGCTATTGCCGTGCCTGTAGTTTGTACAGCGATTTTGTCAACAGAGCGAAATTACTGTCTCAAAAACTTATACATCAAGGGTATGTTCAGTTATTTAACAATCTTAGCTTTTCGTCTTTAAAAGAGCTCGAAATTAAGAATATAACAAACCCATCCACATCGGCCTCATTTATTGACCTTCATCTAGAAATTGGCAACAGTGGTAGATTATGAATCACTTTTCTAATAGCGAATTTTCACTTTTTTGTAGCAATATTCTAACAGTGCCAGCAAATTCAGTTTACATCTTTCAACAAATTTACCACTTTTACAGTGCTTTTCTTGATGGAGAACTGTCGCCTACAGATGGACTACTTAATCAAAGATATGTTACCCATAATTTGAACTTGGTCGACAGTCGACATCACGATTTTGTGGACCGTCTTAAGATATCTATTTCCCAGATGAAAACAGATATTTTTATTCCTTTTTATTCCTATAACAAAGTAAGTGAGAACCGATCCGTCAGTCTAAAATGAACAATCTAAGGACAATGGCAACGTCGGAAAAACGAAGAAACAAAGACAACATGAGTACGGCACAGAAAAGAAAATAAAGACACGCATATATACAAAAATGAACAACACGGACCCAATAAAAAACCAGGTGTGAGATCAGGTACACTGGTAGAGTAAGCATCTCCAGCTTCTTATAAGACACCTGCCGTGTTTAGTATGTCAACTCCGGTGAGGCTTGTTTAGGGTATATTGGGATACGGGATATTCAGCAGTTTTGTTAATGGGATACGGGATATTTGAAGCAAAACTTGAAGGGATATGGGATATTTTGACTAATTCATGGGATATGGGATATTAAGATTAAAAAAATAAATTTTATTTGAATCATATAATAAAAATATAGGCAACAATGATAAAAAGTTCCTTGCATATATACATGTCACCACTTGTCATTGTTATACAGATATAATCTTATATGTGTGTAACCAACAACTTAGCACATCTATTTCTCGGACCCTCACGGGTGTGACTTGCCAGCTTTGGATAAATGAATGAAACGAATGTCATTCTTTTAAGGGACCGACCATTTATTTAACCTGAAGGGGGGGGGGTTATGTTTTATTTTTCTGGACAGAAAAAATATATCTATTTTTTTCACGTGTATCAACAAAATATCTTTTTCCAAAATTAACGTTATTTTTGGGGGCAGAAAGCCTCCTTCAGAATTTTTTTTTCATCATTTTGGCAGCCAAAATATTTTTTTTTCACAAAAAATCAGGTCCAAAATATTTTTTTAGAAAAAAACCATAGCCCCCCCTTCAAGTTAAATGGTCGGTCCCTAAGTTCTTTTATTTCTTTGGTCTCCAGTACAAGACTTGAAATTCCGCACAAACCAGTGAACCTAGTTGAAGGCCTCATACATGGTGACTTCAAGAAAAACGATAAAAACGTTGTTCCATGCATTGTTTGTTTTAGCGTGTATTTGTACAGGATTTGTCTCATGTAGTCTGATTAATTCTCATGCACGTTGTTAGGAATTATCTGAAAATTTGTAAACAGTTTGCATGTGTACGTCAAAGAAATTACATGTGTATTCCCATCCTTTTCCACGGGCGGAATCCTTCATTTGGGGGGGGGGGGTACTTCCTCTTTCACTACTAAAGAGAAAGAAAAATTGTGGGGTTCTGTATTTAACTGCCTGCAAATGTTATTTTTCACACCCTTTTAACCAATTTTACATGATAATGAATATTTGTTTGCGTTTTATTAAAAAAAGATCGTCCAACAATCGGCTTTCAGCTCCTCTGCTCCTAGTGTTTTCATACAATTGTAGGGACTTCCATTCAACTTTCCAAATTCTTCATTTAACCCAGGAATTTTTCCCGAAACCTACACCAGTGTTTTTCGGCAGTTGTATTGTTTATAGATGGAACAGATGTCAACATATCCATTGGCTAACTTCAGACTAGCTTTTTAAGTCTGCTTCATCAAAGGTCCCTTGGAACAGCAAGCATTTGAAATGTAATCTGCGTTTCTATAGACACCATCATATCCAGCCTTCGAGAAACAAGGGAGATTACAATGGGTTCCAAAAAATGGAACTTCCTGTCGATTTTTACCACGTTTTGTCCATTTATACCTTAATTTTGCACAAAATGAAAAAAAAGTAGAAAAGGTTGGAAGCTACTATTTGGTTGTTTTCAGCTCACCTGGCTATGCCAGGGTGAGCTTTTGCCATCACTTTGCGTCTGTCGTCCGTCCGTCTGTCGTAAACTTTTCATTCAAAGATCTTCTCTGAAACCAATGGGTCAATTGGAACCAAACTTGGTCACAATAGTCCTTAGGTGGTCTCATTTAAAAATTGTATCCGTCAGGTAAGTAAATCATCCAAGATGGCTGTAATCGGGGAACAAAGTTTTAACATTGAACCCTATGGAAAAAGGTTGAAAGATCTCAGAAACTACAAGTCCAATAATAACTTAGGCGCAATGGTCCTTAGATGGTCCTTCCGAAAAAAGGTATCCGTCAGGTCTGTACCTCATCCAAGATGGTCACCAGCGGGAAACATTGGACCCTATGGAAAAAACATTCAAAGATCTTCTTCGCAGAAACTACCAGTCAAATTATAATCAAACTTAGGCACAATGGTCCTTAGATGGTCCCTTCCTAAAAAGGTATCCGTCAGGTCTGTACCTCATCCAAGATGGCTGCCAGCGGGGAACATAGTTTTTACATTGGACCCTATGAAAAAAAACGTTCAAAGATCTTCTACTCAGAAACTACCCATCCAATTACAACCAAACTTAGTCACAATGGCCCTCAGATGGACCCTTCCAAAAAAAGTATCCGGCAGGTCCGTACCTCATTCAAGATGGTCACCAGCGGGAAACATTGGACCCTATGGAAAAAACATTCAAAGATCTTCGCAGAAACTTCCAGTCAAATTATAACCAAACTTAGGCACAATGGTCCTTAGATGGTCCCTTCCTAAAAAAGGTATCCGTCAGGTCTGTACCTCATCCAAGATGGCCGCCAGCGGGGAACATAGTTTTAACATATGACCCTATGGAAAATACATTCAAAGATCATCTTCTCAGAAACTACTAGTCCAAAAAAAGGTATCTGGTAGGTCCTTACCTCGTCCAAGATGGCTGCCAGCACAGAACATAGTTTAACATTGGACCCTATGGGAAAATCACATTTTCATCTTCTGCTCTGAAATGGCTGAAGCAAATTCAACCAAACTTTACAGGGATGATGTATGGAAGGTCCTTTACAAAGATTGCTCGTTTCGTTCCGATCCGATAAAATACATGGCCGCTAGCCCGGAACTTAGGTTTAACATTGGAACGTATGGGAAAAATCACATTTTCATCTTCTGCTCTGAGACGGCTGAAGCAAATACAGGAATAGTGTTTCGAAGTCCTTAACAAAGATTGCTCATTTTGTTCCGATTTGATGGAAAACATGGCTGCCAGCATGGAAAATAGTTAAACATTGGATCCTATTAGGAAATTACATTTTTATCTTCTCCTCTGAAACCACCGAAACAAATTCAACCAAACTTTACAGGAATGATGTACTAAGGGTACTTTACAAAAATTGCTCATTTCATTTAGATCCGACAAAACACATGGCCTCCAGTGCAGAACATCGTTTAACATTCGAGCACTTTTCATCATTTTCTCGGAAACTATTCAAGCAAATTTATCTAAATGTATAGAAGGTCCTTTGCAAAAATTACTCATTTTAATAGGATCAGAAAAAAAAACACAGGTGCTAATGGAGAACATAGCTAAACATAGGCAATAAACATCATTTTTGGACATGCATGGCATAGAAGCATTTTGTCAGGTGAGCGATACAGGATCAAATGCAGTCTCTGAGCCTCTAGGTTTTGTAAGTAGCAGTTTAGAATCTTAAACTAATCATACAAAAACTTGTACTACTTTGAGTAATGTCTGGAAACGAAATTACATACAATATGAATGAAGCATTATTAAGACAAATTAAAAGTAAATCTTAATTATTACATCGACGAATTAGCGGATCTAGAGAAGTAGGGTTCCGGGAGTTGGAACCTCCCTTTTCTGGATGGTGTTTGAATTTTGTGCATAATCTCCTTTTCAGCTCACTTAACTATAGCCAGAGTGAGGTTTTTCATTCAAGACCTTTTATGACATCACTGGTCCAGATGAAACCCGAAACTTGGTCACAATGGTCCTTGGATTGTCCCCTTAAAAAATTGTATCTGGCAGGCCTTCATCCATCCAGGTATTAACAAGATGGCTGACAGCGGGGAGCATAGTTTCGCTTTTAATTTTATAGAAACACATCAAAAAGTTTCTCAAAAACTACTATTCCAATTAGAAACAAAATCAATCACAATGCATGGTCTTTTGATGGTCCCTTCCAAATAAAAAGTATCCTGGAGTCAATATGTCATCTAATATGATAGCTGCCAGCTAGGAATACAAAAAAATACCGAAGTTGCATAAACAGCAGTAAATTTCGTTATGCTGTACACGTGTTTCAAGGAGTTGCCGTGCCTGTAGTTTGTACAGCGATTTGGCAACAGAGCGAAATTACTGTCTCAAAAACTTATACATCAAGGGTATGTTCAGTCACTGTTGCAATTGTCACTACAGAAGTTTAACGGTCGTCGCCACGATTTGACAGACTATTACAATGTTTCTGTTTCATAAATGAGAACAGATATCTTTGGGTAGATCCAGAGTTTATTACCGGACTGACTAACACCGACCGTGACAAAACCGGACTTTTCACTGGCAGTGTGACGGGTGCCACGCGAGGAGCAGATCATGCTTCCGGAGCACCTAATGATACCTCAGTTTTTATAGGGGTTCACATTGCTAGTGCATTAGTTTTGTGACGTTCTTGTTCTTTTTTGTTTATTTGTTTGTCTTTGTCATACTGTCTCAATTCGTGTTGCTGTGAATTGTCGTGATTTTGGATTTATGATTTTAGAATTTCCCCTTTCCTCGTTCTTGCTTCGGTATTCGTTTGCCGATGTAATCCAATAGTGAAACAATTGGGACCCTGTAGAAAATGTCATTCATACCTCAGAACCTGCTGTCTGTGTCATCCCTTGTTCAGATGATCTCCAAATGGGCACACGCATGGCTTACTGATATTTTCTTAAGTTTTGCAAATTTGTTGATTTATTGGGATATTTTGTAAAATTTATAGGGATATGGGATATTGTTGAAAATTATTTTCAGGGATATTTGAGGGTTTTGTTAAAGGGATATGGGATATTTGCAGTAAAACTTGCAGGGATATGGGATATTGGTACCCCCCTAAACAAGCCTCTCCGGTATTTAAGTCAAATCCGTCAGAGGAAAAACAAACTTTAGTGGCAAAGAGAAAGATCTGTTGTCATCTGGGAAACAGATATCCCATAGCGATCCACAAGATCGTCAGGTCGTCCGTAAAACTTCTGCAGTGATGACCTCAAGGTATGGGCAACATACCCTTGCTTAAGTAGCCTATTTGTAAGCAACCAAGCTCTATCAAGGTAGTCACTGTATCGACTACAGGCCCTTGAGTAGCGAATGAGTTGGGAGATGTAAACTCCATATGCCGGTACTTATGGAATGTTGCTACAAAGAAAAGGGTATGTTCAGTCACTGTTGCAATTGTCGCTACAGAAGTTTTATGATCGTCATCACGATTTGACAGATCGTTACAATGTTTCTATTTCACAAATGAGAAGAGATATCTTTGGGTAGATCAAGAGACTGACTAACACCGACTGTGACAATACCAGACTTTTCACTGGCAGTATGACGGGTGCCACGCGTGGAGCAGATCATGCTTACCCTTCCGGAGCACCTGATGATACCTCATTTTTATAGGGGTTCACACTGCTGCTAGTGCTTTAGTTTTTTGGTGCACTTGTTCATTTTTGTTTATATGTTTTGTCCTCGTCATACTGTCTCAATTCGTGTTGGATGTGAATTGCCATGATTTTGAATTTATGATTTCAGAATTCCCCCTTTCCTCGTTCTTGCTTCGATATTCGTTTGCCGGTGTATTCGAAAGCGTATATATATGTCTCTTCAGTGCAGATCAAATCAAAACATTTGGAAATCTATTGACCGAAATATGTGTAAAAGCTGATAGAGAACAAATTATTAAATTACCTAACCATTGTCATTATCAAACAATGGTTATCTCCACTATATCCACGGTACACTCCAGATTTTTGGTATTTTGTAAGTGTTGCTGAATGAGGTAAGTGTTTTTTTCTGTTGGATATATGTTCAGCTAGAGAAATTCACAGAGCTGTCAGCCTAAGTGAAACTTTTTGGACAAATTCATAACGAGCAATTCCGTAGTTACCAAATTTATGTGCTGCTCGAATCAGGTTGCTTTGAATCCCAGCTGTCCATTTAATTAAGATCTTTCAATTATCATTTGAGGTTTTTAACAGCATTATTAGTTGGACTTCGGTGGTATCTTCTATACGAAATGGCCCCTGTAATAGACTGGGAGAGGGTTGTCATCAACTGTTTTCTAAGACTGAGTTTTAAATATTTTATGTAACAATAATTGCACTGAAAAAACAACAATGAATCAAAAGCACAAGACAAAACTTTGTCATCAAAACGTTGTTCGAAAGTCTACAATGATATATACAATATCTAAAGTCTAAAATGATACATACAATATCTAAAGTCTACAATGATACATACAATATCTAAAGTCTAGATTTCCTTTGTTTGGGTTCTAGTGCTGCTGATGAGGAATTACTTTCCGAAATGGCCGTACAGCTCATTAAAATTATTGCAGTTGGAGTTAACATATGTGTTATGGTCTCATGTTCATTTACTCCATATCCTTTCGTAAAATATCTAAAGTCTACATCTAAAGTCTACAATGATACATACAATATCTAAAGTCTACAATGATACATACAATATCTAAAGTCTTCAATGATACATACAATATCTAATGTCTACAACGATGCATACAATATCTAAAGTCTACAATTACACAACAGTAAATGACATTGAAGGCAATATCTCAAAATTAAGACTGCTCAAGGGTTGTGATATGGACCAGGAAATTGATATGGCCCGAGCCAAAGGCGAGGGTCAAATCAGTATGCTGGTCCATATCACAAATCGAGGGCAGTCCAAATTTTGTGATATTGCCTTTAATGTCATTTACTATTGTGTTTATTGCATTGAAGAAATCCTAAAATCGTTAGAATATTTATACAACAAGAAGGCACTGATCTTATGTTTTATTCAACAACAAAGAAAAAAAAACTAAAAATCAAAAACAAAAACAAAAACAAGAATATTAAATGATACAATATATAAAACAAGAAAAGGGATATATCTAAAGCCACAACTTCTTAAATATCAAAAATATTTAATCAATATCTAAAGTCTATAATGACACAACAATGATACATACAATATCTAAAGTCTACAATGATACATACAATATCTAGAAAAAATTGTATCTACAAAAATGGATAACAGGAAACACCTACATTGGCCGGAAATTATACTTACATGCCACAATCTGCTAGGGAACTACACAGGAAAAACACGTATAACACAAAAGACAAACGTAAACAATGATAGGATCTCGGGACAGCCGAATTTGGTACCGGCACTAGTTTTTTTTATATATAGTGCTTCTCATATAAAACTTACTTACTGGAGAGCTCTTAATACTTTGTGCTATTCAATACTCATAAACTCTACTTTACTTAATATTTCCAATAACAGGAAGTAACTTCGTTCCGAAACCTCTAGTTATCTGTGTTTTTTTTATCCACGTTCATGCTTTTACCGATTGTTGTCGCTGCTGTACTACTAGGTTGTTTGCGGGAGTACAGACCATTCCAAATCAAAGCTTGTGTCTAGTTCCTGAGATTTTCCCGGTAGTACGACCTCACCATGATCTTTCAATAGCGATTGCTGTTGAGTTGCTACCGAACACTACCGCAATGGAAGGGGAGGTTTGGCGCGCCATTAAATTAATTCAACCCACCATTTTTAAAACGCCTGTACCAAGTCAGGACTATTACAGTTCACAATTCTGCCGCTGGTTCTGCACCTGCTATGTCTATTTGCCTCTGGAAATTTGGTTCTTGACAATTCTGTTCTGTAATTTTGTTTTTACCTCCAATTCGTATCAAGGGTTTGTTTAGATAGGTAGTCTACAAGTGTCATATGACAATAAATGCTGACTTTAGTTAACCGCATATAGGCTTCATCATAAAATCTCCATATGATAACATGCATAGTGCTCACAAAAAAAATATACACCCTGAACAGTTCTTCAATTTAACAGAAAATTCATACACGATGGTGAGTGAAAACTCTGCAAAATGAGATACTTAGAGGAGATTCGGTGATCGTTTTGTAAAACAAAAATAAAGCATTGCTTCCAAGTTTAGAATCATTTTTGAAAGACATACCAACCACAATATACTGAATGTGCAAGAGAATTGTCCTTTTACAATCCTGTTCAGGAGAAAGCAATCCCAGTTACTGAACGAAGAATTTCACATTTTCTTTCAACTGTCCGTCCATATACCATGAATAAAACAAAACAAAATTTTATCAACTCTGATATGATTAAAGATCAATCATCTTTTGATGAAGTTCAAGATCACATGGACGTTTTGTTTTTTCATAAAGCAGCCACCTTGCATTTCATGATTTATCTGCCCTTGTAAAAATTAATTGATTTTGCATTTTATCTTTCTCATAACATATAACATTTTTTATCGTCTTTCCCTGCGCCTTTCTCAACCTGTAGAGCACTACCGCAAAAGCCATATCCGGTTGACCCGAACTTATCAGGAGGATGACCTGGAGTTATCAAGGAAGTTCTCCCAACGTTTGACAAGCAATATCCTTTTTATCCGTTTCGCAAGAAATAAATCTGAATTAGATAGAAAATCTATTACATTTTCTTTTTTCAATTTTGCAAACAAATTACTTTCACCAATGCACAAAATATATAAACGAGACGTTCGAAAAACTACGGAAACTAGGTCACTGATAACTTCAGCAGAGCCACCATTTTGTTTACATTGTGATGTCATAAAAGTGCCTAGGAACTGGAAGATAAATGTAAACAATGGAGAGGTTCTGCAATGAAAAAACGACTTTATTTCGATTTTCTAACATGGTTCGATCAAAACATTTCTAAATTAAATAACGTTAGCCGACAAAAAATAATGTGCATCCATAAAATAACTACAAAACATTTCTCATTTTGTGAAAAAGGGAATGAACCTTGGGAGAATTCTACACAAAACGTAATAAGCTATTGTATAGAAAGAAGAAATAAAAGACGATAAACAAGTTATCTGAATTTTGAAAGCTGGAATATTGTGAAATATCATCCCGCTCGCCAGAATATGAAGCTTGGGGCTCGTTCGCTGCGCTCACTCGCCCCTTTGCTTCATATTCTGGCTCACGGGATGATATTTTACGATATACAGATGTCAAAAACATGTTTAAATATTTTTATATCTTTGAGAACTTAAGTGTACCTTCTGTTTTTTGAAAACGCTAAGTTTTCAAAACTTAAATCCTATTTTTCTTCATGTCGTCAGTTCGATTTGTATTTGTGTGGTATCTAAGCATACCCTGATATAAAACATGTGTACACAAAGTAATGAACCACAAAAGAGGCATCTTCTATTTCACTTTTGATTGACATTCAAATCATCGGTAGGTGTTACAAGTGACATGAGAGACAGATAATTACAGGACAATGACTACTATATCACTATCCACTGCCATTTATACAAAGTTTTATGGCAATCCGGTCAGTAAATGTGAACTGGGAGGTAGTTTTCATACAACATAATGATAGGTTTAACGCCTAATTTACGCTGAAACAAATTTGTTATTATTCTTTGTTGCATTTATAAAAAGAGACGAATGTGGTTTATTATCAATTTTACTGATTTATGCCTGTAACTTGTTTGGAAACCCGATAATTAGACAAAAAATGTATAAATAACGTGTTTTGTCGATCTAACAAGAACCAAATGATTTATATATTCACGATATTTTTTTTATGTTTTTTAGTTGTATGCATCCTTTACACATTTTTCCCACAACTTATCTTTTTTGTGCATTTGATTTCTGGTCCTAAAAATAGAAGGAAAACCTATCAATAAAATAAGGTATATTTGCATGTTCGTGTGCACAGCGAGTTGTCGTCCTGTAGTAAATTTACTAGAATTGATTTCTCTCATCATTTATCAAAAAATGTATTGTGTATTGCATTAATTTGCTAATGAGAAATAGCTTCAAGTGCATATATTTCATAACTGACAAGGCTTGCACATATATCATTGTGCCAATGTATTTTGTAAAGCAGCGTTTAGTTTCAATTTTAAGGCGCCATATTATTTTGCTTTCATTTTTAATATATTCCGGCAAAATTCGATTTGCTTTCTTTTGTTTTTTTATTAACAAAATAACGAGATGACTTCTGTAGATTTGTTACTCACTTATTTAACAAATCATAAAGGGCATAGTTATGCAAATTCACCTCAACTGATCTATTTCACATTTTGAGATAAAATTAGTTGGAAAAAGAAGTTGGAAAATCAAATATCATAGTTAGAAATTACAACTAGGTGGTGCGTTTGGTATTACCTTTTCAAATGTTTTCCTTACTAAGGTGGTCTACAACAAGACTTTTTGTTGCAAATGTTACAGGACTGGTGCTGACACTCAGAGAGTTACAGGTTCTGACACTCAGAGAATGTATCTATCAACGGCAGTAGAATATACAGATTGAACTTGGGGCAGGTACATGGCAAAATCGGGAACGAGACGAGCAAAGACATCCACATAAAAAGGGCAAAGTGAGCAAAACTCCGAGTGACAAAACAAGGAATATTGTCTTAGAAGAATGAAGGGTATATAGAACACCTTTGCCATAATACGACAGACATATATAAAGTACAATTAAGGAAGCGTAATATATCAACATTCTTCTCTCTGTACAACATGGGCATCTCTTTCTGGCTAACATTTTACTAGTAGTTGTTTCTTGCTAAGTTGGTTATCAACAAGTCATTGAAATTCCTATTGGTACAAACTGTGCGGGCTGGTGCTGACACCAAGTAGTCCAACTAGCCCGAGTTCTTATCGTTCGCGCATAGCTTTATCCCTAGCTTATTTGGCTTTTCATTTAGATCTTGTTGGTTTGTTCTCTACAAGATTTACAAGTGTTCGGTTTATAGTCTTTCTTATGTTTGTATTTGATCTGCAATGAAGAGACATAAGTTTTTGAAACGATTATTCGCAGAATCTAGATTTACAGTACCTTCGGTATCTTGTTATTTACGTTTGTCTTATAGTGTTTCTGTTGTGGAGTTCTCTAATGGACTTTGGCCTGTCATTAAATTTTCCGGACATTGCGGGTGTTTCCTGTGGTCTTGTATTTTTTTACGTAAATATGCCTCTAAGGAAGCTGAAAACTCAATACATTTGTATGGTACAGGATATACTGAAGTGACAAATGTTCATCAGTCAAACTTAAAACTGAGCTTCCAGTGTTACCTTTAAAATACATTCATTTTCAATTCAACCCAAAGAAATGAAACGACAAAATTGATTAATATAAAATTTCTTGAAATTGAAATGATAAATGCACATTTTCTAACCTGAATTAGTCTTCTGTCGTGCTGTGATTCTCGCTTGCTGGTAGTTCAACTGATGATGTCATTGTTGAATGTACTGCTGGTACTTTAGGTATTGTCTCTTCCAGTTCAATCCAGACTATGTTCATTATTGATGATGTATGATCGTGTATTTGTCACCAAATCCTTAAATAAAAATGTTTTCGATGAGCATTCGATACGAATTACGTGTGAACGCAGCGTTTAATGTGCATCGAATGCGAATCACTTCGAATTACCACTATGGTCTTCAGCTTAATAAATTACAGTCAGTTATGGGTTCTTATATTTGACTTTGGTGTTGTTTTTTGTTCTGATTTTTTTCCTCTCTCTTTCGTTATTTATTTTTTTTTATGTTTTTTTCTTTTGTTTTCTTTTTATAGCCCGCCACACGTAGTGGAAAGGTATTATGTGATACCCTCAGTGTCTGTCCATCCGTCTGTCCGTTCGTCTGTCTGTCCGTCCGTCCGCCCCCGAATGATCAAATTAACGTAAGGCTTTCAAATTTGGTATGTAAGTTGTTTATCACAAAACTCAGGCCAAATTTAATTTCGGGTTCAGAGGTCCAATGGGTTCTGGAGTTACGCCCCCTAAAACTTTGAAATTTTGCTAATTTTACAGTTCCGACTGATAACTTAAGAGCGAAATAACATAAGGTTTTAAAATTTGGTATGTAAATTGTCTGCCATACAATTCGAGCCAAGTTGGATTTTGGGTTCAGAGGTCCAAGGGTTCTGGAGTTATGCCCCTGAAACTTTGAAATTGTGCTAATTTTACAGTTTGCGACTGATAACTTGTGAACAAACTAACATACTGTCTTCCAACATGGTATGCAAGATGTTTACAATAAAACTCAGATCAATGAAAACATAAAGGGATATGAAGTAAATGTACATGGGACAAAATCCCTATATAAACACATGGCAAGATTAAGCAAATGGAACAACGCTTTCATTGTTGTTCTTCATCTTGAAGTCACAATGAGGCCTTCAACAAAGAGCAAACACTCTTACCTCGTGGTAAGTTCAAGACGGCCCCTAGCACCGGTTTGAGTGGAATTCACTTACTAAATGTTGAACAACGCTACATCCATGAACACCGTTTAACATTAATTCTTTTTGTCATGGATGCAGGGTCGTCAACAAGCATAAAAAATTGGGCAAAGTACTCTTACAAACAATGTTAGTTTGATTTTGGGTTCAGAGGACCAAGGGGTTCAATGATAATGCCCCATGAAACTTTGAAATTTTGCAAATTTTAGGGTTTCCAATTGATAACTTGAAATCAAAGAGCAGACTGTCTTCAAACATGGTATGCAAGATGTTTACCACAAAACAAACGCCAAGTTGAATTTTGGGTTCAGAGGTAAACTAGGTTCTTGAGTTATGAACCTTGAAACTTTGAAATTGTTTGAAACGTGGCGGGGTATCATGTAATGCACAATTACTATTTTTATATTTTGTTTTTGTTTTTTGCTTTGATTGTTTTGTTTGTTTGTTGTGTTTTGTTTCTTTTTTTGGTGTTATGTTTTTTTAATTTTGTTTTTCTTTCTTTTGTTTTTGCAATGTTTTTATTTTGTTACTTAATTTTCTAAAGATAAATCATACAGGCCAAGTTTCCCAGTTTTAATGAACTGTCTCAAATATTGATATTTTGGAAATTTATAAAACTAAGGAATATCTCCCTTGCGCACAAAATCTGTCCTTGGTTCCTTAGGGAGCAACCATTTGATTTTTATGGGGAGGCAAGGAAGGAATTCGAAAAAAATGCAGGATAAGACATTTGGCTAAAACAAATATCAGGATAGGAGGAAGCTGAAAAAAATACCAGGATGACATATATGAAGCAAAATTTCTGGCTTGAACAAAAAAAAAAAAATGATAGGATTACTTCGAGTGAGATAAAAATGACAGGCTAAAAAATTGCGTGAAAAAAATATCCAGGATCAGATGTTCCTTCCTTGCCCCCCACCATAAAGGCCATCCGCGGAACAAAAGTTACTGCAACTTTGGCATTTGTCATTCAGTAAAATCTGCTGAACGTGATAAAATGATTGTACTGCAAACGTGATATAATGATTGTACTGCAAAAAACAGAATGAGAAAACAAATACTCGTACAATACTTTTTGTTTGTAGGAAAAAACAAATATGGTTAACAATTCTCATAATATGGATACAACGACAAATGGATATACCAAAAAGCTAATAAGGAAAGGGGAAATTCTGAAATTAAAAAAAAACCAAAGCAAAAGCAAAGCAAAAAACAAACACAAAAAAAACAAAAACAAAACAACCACAAAAAACCCACAAAGACAAAGACAACAAATAAAAACAAAAAAAAAAGAAAAAACAAATAAAACAAAAAACGAAAACAAAGCACAGCAATTCATACCCAACATTCTTGATGTACGTATGATGCAATTTACCCTGCTGTTCATACATACCGTACATAGATCATTATGTACAAGGAGGCTTATTACACAGAGATTTGAGTCTCTTATATCTTCAAACCGGTTCTATCATGGTCAAATTAAAGACTGGGGGTAACAGTACACACCAACAATGGACGAAAACTACAATCACAGGCCCCCGGGCACAGGCCACAATCCACAAGAGAACTGCTCTAGAAAAACAGAAAACACAAATGAAATGCATAAGCTGAAGACATTCCGGATAGCCATACTTTTCATCTCTATGTATATCTATTTAACAATGAAGGGATATGGAGTAAATGCAAATGAGACAAAATCTCTACAAATACACATGTAAAACACAGCAATGGAACAACGCTTTTATTGTTGTTCTTCATCTTGAAGTCACCAATTGTATATATATATATATAAGTTCTAAACAATTTATTGCAGTTTTTCGTTACTTCTTCTTGATTAGCTAGCAGTATGACTTTTAGGGTTTTGGTTTGAAATTAGCTCATGTTCTGTTTTTTTTTTCTTATAATCTAACTTTTAAGTTGGATAATTAATTCAGTATCCTCTTTTTTCGCCACTTTGTGTGTGGTCTAATATTTAGCTACAATAAATTCTGACTAATTTGTAAAAATGACATATTGTTCTCATACAATTCTTTGACATGGCCAGCAAAAGAAAATAAATAATACCGTGGATAATTAATGGATTATGTCCTGTTACTCTCTTTGTTGCTGACACTGGGGTAATGTGTGATTGCTTCTGTTACTTACGTATATAAAACACATCTATTAGCAATTCATAGGAGCGTTTTATATATATATCTATCTTCCATACACAATTAACTGTTTAGTAGGCGAATACTAAAGCTACTGTAAATTTAGTTCAGGTATATAGTCATTTTGACAACTTTTGTCACCCAGTGCAGACCAAATTAATATATTTTGAAGATCAATAATGTTGGTACAAAGTAGCCGAGAGAAAACATGTTGAAAAAAGGTTCCTTGTAATATTTGTCTTCCAGCAGGCACCAAAGTACTGAAATACTAAGTTTTTTAATAACCCGGGGACTAATAGTCGTGGACTGGTATTTCAAGTAATACTTTTTTGATTAGATCTGCTTTGAA
>MJUU01064757.1:62924-73771 GCA_002080025.1 Modiolus philippinarum
TTTTTTTTTTACAAAGGAAGCTTTTTCATTGGATCCGATAAAAATATGACCGCCAGCTGGGAACATACATGTATTTAACATTAGACCTCATGTCATGGAACAAACATCTTTTTCATCATCCCTGAAACCACTGTTCAAAGCAAATTCAGCCAAGCTTTACAGGAATTTTCGTATTTCTCTTGGATTGGATAAAAAAAAAATAACCGCCAGCGGGGAACATTGGACCATATGGAGAAATCACATACAAGTATTTGTTATTATCTCATGTTGGAAGAATCACATAAAAAATATGAGATCAATATCTGCAATGATTTAGAAGAAAGTCCGGAAAACTGAACTTTCACAAAAATTTTCTAAGTCTGAGGCCCATAACTCCGTCAAAAAAACAGTAGACTGGAACCAAACTCAAACTTGATCTGTAACTCATGGTGGTTGACTTATGTCCCGACTAATGTGCATTGTACATTTTTTGTACTGACGTCGTGTAATTTTAAAGGTGTCCTTTAGGGGAATAATATCCTTACAAAAAGTTTTTACATTTAGCGGAATTATTTTTTTACATTTATGGTAAAAGAAAAGTTTTTACATTTAGCGGAATTTTTTTTTACATTTATGACAAGTTGATTTTTACATTTATAACAACAGGTTTTACATTTAGCGTAAGTTTTACATTTAGAGTAAGATTTTTTTACATTTATGACCGTTTTTACATTTATGACCGTTTTTACATTTAAGGGTCCTACAACATGCAATGTAGTGGACGCACACAAGAATACATGCAATGTAAATACGCGTCGAAGTAAGCAGCATATACGTCATTTGCAGCATTTTGAACCATGTATGGTAAAGAAATGGAAATGCAAAGTAGGGCTACAGACATGTGGAGTTCGTAAAAAAGTTCCCCGTCCGAGAGATGTACACCCTTTATATACATTCAGTATTGTGAACTTGTTCTTGCGTGAATTTCTCATATAGATACACTATCAAACTTTCAAAATTTTGGCATTTTAATTTCTGTAATTTCCAAATGTTATCCTGGCTACCTGTTTATAGTGCCCTCATTTCACTATTCTATTATGCCAAATTTTCTTGCGATTGACCCGATGAATGCCCTATGATTGTTTATATGTTGTGCTTTGTTTTTGTTGGGCCAATGGTGGCAGCGGTTGTAAGAACATTTTGTCACTTAATTTTATGTTTATTGACTATCCCACATCCATGTGTATAACAAAATGGATGTAGCGTTGCTCGACATCTAGCAATGAATTCCGTTCAAATTGGTGTTAAGGGCCGTCGTGAACTTATTATGAGGTATGAGCATAGCATATTGTTGAAGGCCTCGTGGTGATTTCAAGATGAAGAACAACAATAAAAGCGTTGTTCCATTGCTTGGTAAAAATGTCTAATGTGCATTTACTCCATTTCCTTTTAATGTTGAAGAGAATTTTGATTCCTCATTATTTGAAATTGTCATACATGTACAAGTAAATACGTTATTAGAAATGTACAGACTGAAATTAAATGGTATAATCTCATGAACAAGTGAAGGCTCAAATGAATCAGATGCCTTATATAAATATAGAGAGAATCGGATGAGCAGAGGACTACAAGCCTTTTTCTGACGTGGCACCATGATTTGTGTTTTCCGTGTGATTAGCAATGTACCTATTAGGAATACGTGTTTTCCAGAGAACTGGATACTGTTTATAGGTATAACGATAGGATTACATGTTTGATGTATGACATTGTAAATGTTTTATGATTTATAAAGATTACATCAACCCTATAAACAACAACAGATGGTTGGGGAAAATTATCAGTCAAGCAAATTTCATAAATTATTCTGTGTGGTTACATGTACAAGTATGTTAAAACTCTTTGCCATAAATAATCAGAATATCAATATTTTATTTACAACATTTAACGCATTTTGCTTGACTTGATAATGTTTTGATTGTTTTCAGTAAGCCAAACATGTTTTTTCTGTTTCGTGGAACTAACAGCTGTGTTTCCTGTCCTTTTAATCAGAAGTACCATTTCCATCGGGTGAAAATCTGTCAATATTTGACTTTGATGCCGTTGTGTACGCTTTATAACCCAGTGGACAAAACAAACGTTGAATCGACGTTGCATGGATTCCAAAATTGGACGCGAGGAACCTCGATTGAACATCATTGCGTGCAAAACGGACAACAGCAATGATAAGAAGTACAAAGCCGCCGCGTGTTGCTACTGTCTCTTGGTTTATACGTTGATCACTCATATTCAACATTGATTCAACATTGACATTTGAACGTTGAAACTACAATGTTGTTTTAAAAAATGGCAAGACAGGATATCTATGCCTTTTACCTTACAATTACATTGAAACTTGAAGGGGACATTTTAACAGGAAGAAAAATCTACAATGTGTTCAAATTTTGCAAAATGCAAAATGATTTCAAATCATGTATTGGTGCTATTTATGAAAAGAAAATTGGGGGTTATTGGCCAAAAAAATATATGCTATTCTAAAGAGAAAATCTTAAGGGGTTCCCAATATTTTACCAGATTCAAAACGTCACCTTACTACATCCTTAAATAATGTTATTTCTACTGAAGTAATATCATACTTAAGCTACTGGATATGTTTTGTATTGGTTTAGCATTTGTTGCTGGAGACAACAATTAACTAGAGTATAGATTTTACAGTAAATGAAGATTAGAAGTTTTAGTAAGCGTCAGTGTTGGACTACACTTTTAAAAAGAGGTCTGCGCTTCGGTTTTGACATTTAGATACAATCAAACAGTTCTGGTTATCAACCTGTGGTAGGATTTGCTATTTGGAGTTATCTTCCTTTACATTCTGGGTTTTTACCTTTTTAATGATATCATTTTAATTTTTGTACTTAATCAAGTTAAAAATACATACTGTAAACGTATTAATTTTCGCTCTTTTCGTGGTTGGTTCTGGAACGCGAAAAATAGTACCCGTGAAAATAAGTTTTCGTGTAGAAAAAGCTTGTTTAATATTGAAAACCGTGAAAATTGATACATGAAAATATACTGATCTTTCATAATCCGCGAAAATAAGCATCCGCGAAATTTAATACGTTTATAGTAGATATGTTAAATAGCATAATTTATAGACATAATGGTCCTTATTTTCTTTGTTATTTCAGAGTTCTGTTTAAAAAGTTTGTAAGATAACTTTTTCAATATGATTGTTACAAGTAATGATAACCGGAATACAAGGGTGTTGCACTTCCACGTGATAGAAGAGTTTTAATCCAGGATAAGATAATACTCTATCAAAAGGGATATATTACAGCATTATACAATGTTTGAAATATATGGGCATATCTCAGCTGAACCTCAACAAGATAACAACCCTTTTCAACGTTCAATCAACATTTAATCAACGATGAACATTATTGTGGATTCAACGTTTTGACTTCAACGTTGATACAAATTATTAAAATCTAACTTAAATTCAACATTAATTCAACATTTAAGAAAAACGTAGATTCAGCATTGAATTAATGTCCAGTGCCTGCTGGGAAGTTCCGAATTTTCTGATTTGACTTCGTTAGCTTATCAATAAGTTAGTTCTATTTTCAAAATGCTATCAGCATTACTTGTACTCGAAATTGTTTGCTGTTTTTCATGTCCCACCCAAACCTATTCTTTTACTTTAAATCAAAGAAACTCAAAATTATTGGAACATGAAAAACAACACTGATAGTTAATGACTACTCACAAATACAACATAAACATCACTCACAAAACGCAGTACAAAATGTCATACATTATAGTTTACAACACACAGATCATGGAAAGCCATCAATACCCAGGGGCTGGAGAAAATTTCACAGAGTACCAGAGTATACCTTTGAATGAACATATACATGTATTTCCATTAGATACATGTCTGTCTTCAGCTGGTTATTTGGGTCAAGTTTTTTTTTTACATTTACTTATATTCTACTACTACAAAAAGCCAAATCATATGCAGAGGGAGAGACTCGAAGGGAAATCCATTTGAAGAGCAACAAATCCAGGAGCCTACAAGGATTTAGGAGCCTACCAGGATTTTTTAGCTTTCAGTTGATTTTTCAAAAGAAAGATAATGACTATATTTATAATTTCCCCAATTCCAGTATCAAATGTTTTTTTGATGTTTTGTCTTCAACATCCCATCTTATGAGTCAAGGTTTTGATAAAATTCTGTATTTCCGAAGCCAGTCATTAATTTTCTTTGGAAACATGTTATTATCAGTTTTTACTGCAGTTATTCTTAATGAGATATCTATCTATCAGAGACTTTAGTTTAAGTCTAGGATTTTTGTCTCGAAACATATTACATTTATACAGGCAGTCGTATATATATGTATAAATATATATAGAAATTTCCATCGAGAGACTCGGAACTTTTTTGCCTCTTGTGAGCGTGGTGTTCTGGCAATACAATGCGAAAATGGCCATAAATTATCTATAAACGACTGTATAACTTCTCCACTTTCCTATTAAATGGAAGACAATAAAAACCAAATTGACATTAAAATGCAAAATTAATGAAGTAGTATGATGTATGGATGTATAGGAGACAATAATACCATGGTAATGAGGTATTGTCAAAGACAAATGTTCACTGATATTAGTTTTTATAAAATATAATTTACATCTTGTAGTCGTTATGGATAAAGTATCAGTCTGGGATGAATAATAAAACATTACATATATCGGAGTATCTTATGGACTATTGTATAGGGAGATGTGTAATGCTTCACTGAGGAAGTTTGATGTTGAACTTATAGTCCCGGTGGATTTTAACGTCAGGACTACTGTATTTTTTAATCATTTTCTTGTAAAGATTAACCACAAAGATAAAGATTAGCTTACAGAAATGATCTGATGACATCATGGGAGTGGCATTTTGATCCAGATTATGATTGGATAAGACGTCATTCACGACAAACTTGCCATCCCAGGATGCACAGACTGTGGATTTGAATTGGTCCACTTTTGCTTTATTTTTTTAATTAAAATACTCTTGATCTTAATTTTTTCTTCTTTTGCTGTTTCACGCACTTTGTATAAACAACTGTTTTCCCCTTTTTTCTTAAGGTAGGGAGGGATGTTATAATATATCTTACCCTTTCTCTGTTCTAAATTTATCCCTGCACTTTCTTTCCGCTTTCTATTTACATTTCCCATTAACAGTACGAAAAGTATTTCAAATAGATTGTCTCCCTTATAAACTTTTACGCCTTAAACCTTTTCAAATTAACTAGATAAGCAATGACTTGCCATATCAACAGAAATAAAAAGACCAAATTTGTTACATTTACGCCATATATCTCTCTAATTACCCTAACATGGACAGTAATATGCCAGCTTCTCCTGCTTACGGAGTATATGTTTCACATTTGATTCGTTACGGGAGAGCTAACACTTTCTCATTAGACAGTTATCTCCGTGATCGCCTTATTATTCATACGATCATTAAAATAGGTCCTCTCCGAAATTACGCCATCGGAGATCACATGGTCGAAGAGTGAACTATAATATTAAAAGCAAACGTAAAAACCTCGTAAATATTAAAGATCTATATACTGTTTTCAAAAACAATGGGCGGCATGATTTGTTCACTAAACTTTGTTCAGTTCCTGTAACACAACTTTATAAAATCTCTTTGGAGTGTGATACTATGTCTGTAAATAGTCAAAATGTTAAAAAATTATTGATGCTTTCTGCTTCATAGACTTTATCCGAGAATAGACAAGCCAGATGAACACGTAAAGCAATTCAGTTTTGAAAATTAAATATATTAATAAAGGAATTGACCTTATTGATATTGCAGGCATTTTTCGAGACCAGGATATTCAAAAACTTGTACCCGTCTATTTTGACAACCAGGACATGCCTGTCATTTCCTTTTCTTATAAAAAACCTACTAGAAACATTTTTTCAATTACTCTTCCATCACCAGTGATGCGGATTTCGAGAAAAACTACCCTAGCGGCTAAGAATGTTCGACAATTCTTTAAAAAGGGGCCTAAATATCGCCCACCTTCTAAAATGAACTGGCAAGCTTGTTTTGATATAATTAAAGACGCAGTTACCAATTATTGTAAAAAACAGTGCTGACGAGAAAGTGCAGACAAACACGCTCTAAATTTGTTTAAAGATAAAATTATAACAAAGGTCACCAACAGAATAGATTTTTATCAAGATAATTATATCGAGTCACCTCCTAAGCTGTCTGTAAAAAGAATTAAGTCAAAATTGAAGGATCTTGGTCAAAATTTTGTGTTTGTACCTGTTGACAAGGCTTCTAACAACGTTGCTATCGTTTGAAAGAAATATTATATCATTGTCCAACAATACGAACTGGACAAGTCAACAACTTTGAGACGTACCAATTTGGACGAAAAAACGTTTACCCAACAACATTAGAAGGAAACAGAAATGCTTAAAATTCCACCTATAAAGGAATTGGTTCTTAAATACTGTGAAAAAAAACTTATCAAAACTCTGGTGTAAATTACTTTTGGAGTGTAAAAAATTCAATTGAAGTTTTAGATCAACTACAATCTATTCAAAGACCAGTCTCATCCATCGACAGTTTTGATTTTTCCACACTTTATACGAGTGCTGTCAACAGAGCAGGACATGCTTACTCTTCCGGAGCACCCGCTGTCACTCTCAATTTCATTGGAGTTCACACTGTGAGTGCCTTTGTTCTGAATGTTGTGGTTTCTGTTTCTGTGCTTTGTATCTGTCTAACGTCATTGTTTCCTGTGTCTAACGGCATTGTTTTCTCTGTTCTCGTTTTGGCCATGTCTTTGGACTTCGATTTTTGTAGATTTCACTCCTTTGTTCCTTCGGTATTCTACTGCCTTGTAGACTACCCTTCCACATGAGTTGATTAAATCAAAATTGGGACAATTTATTAAAGGGTCTTTTAAATTTTCTGGTCTGCAATTCATTTGTTCTAACAAAAGGCAAGGATTCTTCTCTAATATAATATACAATAATTATTGTTCCTGGACATGTGATGATAGGAAAACATTTTTGTTCGTTTTGGCAACACTATTCATCAGGTCATAGGAATTCCCATGGGTACAAATTGTGCACCTCTCAGTGCAGATCTTTTTCTGTTCTGTTATGAACGAGACTTCGTGAAAAAAACTTCAAAACGGAACCATACAAAACAGTGATAATCTTATTTCTATTTTCAATGATAACAGCAGGTATACTGACGATATCCTTACTATTGACAATCCTCAGTTTTTAGATTATGTAGACATTATTTATCTACAAGAACTGAAATAAATAAAGCTAACAATGATTCCAAATACTGCCCTTTTCTGGATCTAATTATCATTATTGACGCTGGTAAATTAAAAACTAAAATATATGATAAAAGGGATGATTTTGATTTCACTATAATTATTTTCCCTTTTCTTGACGGCGACATCCCTCAAGCTCCATCATACGGGATGTACATTTCTGAACTTTAGTACGATTCGCACGTGTTTGATCTACTCTTGACGATTTCAATGAACGTAACCTTACTATCACAGCCAAACTTTTACAACAGGGTTACAGATTTCATAAGTTGTTGAATACCTTTAAAAAGTTTTATAACAGATATGAATATTTGATATCTAAATATGACGTTACTCGCAAACAGCTTATTTCTATGGGCCTTTTTAATCCTTGTTTTTACGGTAATGTTGTTAAAAAATGCCAGAAACTGATTAAAAATCCAGAAAACTGGGACGTAACTTACATTCTTTACGTAATAGGGGATATTGACAAGATACTCTGCTTGCATCCGTTAAATGAGCTTTGAGATTTAGTGACCTGAAGATTTTACATGAATACTGGCTCTCACTGATACTGCCGATGTCTACTGAAATACATGATGATTCTTGACCAAGTCCTGTGGGAAGTTTTTAGTTTGATTTTTCTTCCGTAGTGCGACAGAGTTTTACCAGCAGACTAGGCTGCTTTAGCTAGCCGGCAGTTTGGGCGAGCACCCCTTGACCCATCTTTCAAAATTACGTATTGTCATATTCTCTCCATTCAAGATTGTGGTCATGGAGTTAGTGGTCTACCTGTATTTGGGTTTTATTCGTATGTTTTCTAAGCTATATTGAAACGGGACAGATAAAGGGGAGGTTTTGGTAACCATAAACCGGTTTAACCCTACCGCTGGTTTTTGCTAGTGCCGGTACCAAGTCCGGTTGTCCCGAGTTCCTATCGTTGTTTACATTTGTGTTTTGTCTTATTTGTTTTTCCTATGCAGTTCCCTAGCAGATTATGTATTTATAATTTTCAGCCATTCTGAGTGTTTCCTGTTGTCCCTTTTATTTCATTCAATAGATAACAGTCCTTTGTTGAAAAATTTAAAGTTTCGGTCTGAACTCTGATTCAATATTCTTTTTTTTTATTTAAGACCGGGATGATAATCTTACGGTTTACAGCCTTTAATGGCAATTTCTGTTGAGTTGCTACCGGACACTACCGCAATGGATTGGAGGGTTGGCGCGCCATAAAACCGGTTTAACCCATCATTTCTTTTGAAATGCCTGTAACAAGTCAGGAACATTACGGTAGACAATTTGTCCGGTGGTGTCCACCTGCTTTGTCTATTTGCCTCTTGGACTTTGGTTTTTAACAATTCTGTTCGGTGATTTAGCTATTACCCCTATTAACTTTCATTTATTACGTACCTTGTCCTTGTCTTCTTCGGGTTATTGGACGTGGCTTTCCATATTATTTGATTTTTAATGCTGCTGATGAGAGGTTACTCCTTGAAACACGTGTACAGCAAAACAAAATTTTACTGTTTTATGCAACTTCGGTATTTTTTGTATTCTTTCCATTGATTTATTCACTTTTTTACTTTTTGAGACCATTAAGGCCTTGCTATATGGGGTGAGATTCCTCACTGTGGTGAAGATCGTACGGTGAACCCTAGATACTTTGTTTTGGGTCGTTTTAACCTGGATATGGGATGTTGTCTCCTTGACATTTACCCCATTTCCTTTCTTTTTATTTGCTGCAACAATCAATGTATGGAAACATACATGTATTATACATAAAAAATATAAATCTAGATTCATTTTGTCATCTAGTCACTGTTCTACTACTAAAGTTTCTATTATACCCACTAATACTTTGACTAATATTAAAAACCTGGTTATAAATTTCTGTAACAAAGTATATGAAAACAGTGGTGTCAATCATTTTTGGAGTGTAAAAAATTCATTGGAAGTTCTCGATAAATTGAATGTTTATAATGCTCCTTTTGAATCCCTTGAAAGTTTTGATTTCTCTACCCTTTATACTACCTTACCACATAATCTTATAAAGGAAAAATTCAGACGTCTTATTCAATGGGCATTCAAAAAGTCCGATTGTGAAAATATATGTTCTATTCCTTTAAAACACATTTAAGTAACACAAAACAAAAGAACTCAATTAATTGGACTTGTTTTGATATGATTTCAGCACTTGAATTTTTATTTGACAATATATTCATTCGTTTCGGTAAAATAGAATAAAAAAGATAACAGGAAACACCTACAATGGCCAAAAAACATAGCCACATGCTACAAAGTAAATAGGAACTGCACAAGAAAAAAACCCACAATAAAAATACAAAAGACAAACGTAAACAACGATAGGAACTCGGGACAGCCGGACTTGGTAACTAACTCTTTTTATCGCCAGGTCATATGAATTCCTATGGGTACCAATTGTGCAACACTTATATCGGACCTCTTTATGTACTGCTACGAATCTCAGCCAATTCTAATAATCATCATTGTCCGTTCTTAGACATCAATTTTGATATAACGAATGGTAAATTAGATACTAAAATTTATGAAATTTATAAAAGGGACGATTTTCCTTTTCCCATACTTAATTATCCATTTCTGGATGGCGATGTTCCATTAGCACCATCATATGGTGTTTACATATCTAAATTTGTTCGATTTGCTCGAGTATGTAATAACGTTAATGAACACTGAAAAACTATTGTTATCATAAACTAGTTAAAACCTTTACTAAATTTAATCATCGATATAAAAATTTAGTTCATAAATACAAGGCAACCTGTAAACATCTAATCAAGGCTGGTATTTCACATCCCTTATTTTACGGTAATGTTTTACATAAGAGTAAAAAATACTAAAACTCGCCTAACAAACTTATAAAACCTTTAAATCGTCTAATTCATAAGTATGGTATTGTCGTCAAGTCATTACGTATGGCCTTCTTTTGTATTAACATTGATTTTTTGATAGAGTCTTTGCATTTGTACTAAACACATTCTAAATTTCTAAAATCTTTATTGCATGGACACGGGTTATGTATTCCGGTATATGCATGAAATCATTATGCTGAACTCCTCACAGGAAGGGATCTTGGTGGAAGCTGTATACTGAGGGTACATAACTTAATTTGTCAGTTGGTAATGGGTCTGGAGCTGGCATGTCAGTTAACTGCTAGTAGTCTCTTGTGATTTCATGTTTATGTCCGTATATTTAGTTCTTTCACTTCTTTTCACAATTGACTCAGTCCTGTTGCTAACTGAATTTTATTGTTGTTACGATTGTTTTTTGATTTATCACATTGGCTAAAGGGCGAAGGTTTGGCCCAATAAAACTAGTTTAACCCGCCGCAGCAAGTTTGCGCCTGTCCTAAGTCAGGAAATTTATTAAGCCTTTGCGTGTCTTGTCTGTTTTCTAGTTAGTTTACTGTATGTCTATAGGAGTCTAGGATGATGTTTATTTCACTGGACTTGATTACTCTTTATTTAGGGGCCAACTCAGACCTGCCGTTGGGTG